>PVIY010021126.1:0-42857 GCA_004026745.1 Myrmecophaga tridactyla
ACACAGAGGCCAGAAGTCAGAAGGAACCGCAGGAGGAGACCATCTGATGGAGGCAGAGATGCAAGCCCAGGAACCCCAAGGATTATGGCAAACCCTACTAGAATGCCACAGACTTCAGGGAGAAAGGATGGTCTATTGAAACCTTGACGTTGAACTTTCAGCCTTCAAAACCAGGAGACAATAAATGCTTGTTCTTTAAGCCAACCCCTTCTGTGGTATTTGTCATAGGAGCTCTGACAAACCAGGACAAGCATGAAAAGAGAAGCCAGTTAGTAACACTCGTTCCATGTATCCTTGAGACAGATGTCAGTTTTCATGGTATAACATATTAAATATTTTTGATGTACTGGATTGAGGATTTGGTTAGGATGTTTTGTCCCCTCCTTAGGGCAAGGATGCAGGTCCCTCAATTATGAATCTTCATGTTCTTATTATTTTTTATGACCCTGTTAACACAGGATAGGATGGGGGGACCTAACACTTGGTCTTGTACCCTACCACTTTGTTGAACTCATTTGTTAGCTCTAGTAGTTTTGTGGTAGATTTTTTGGGATTTTCTCTACATAAGAGCATGTCATCTGCAAATAATGAAAGTTTTACTTCTTCCTTTCCAATTTCAATGCTTTTATTTCTTGCTATTTACTCTGGCTAGAACTTCCAACACAATGTCAGATAACAGTGGCAACAGTGGGCATTCCTGTATTGTTCCAGATCTTAGAGGGAAAGTTTTCATTCTTTTGTCATTGTTTACAATGTTAGCTGCGGATTTTTCATATATGCACTTTATCATGTTAAGGAGGCTTCCTTCTATTTCTATATTTCAAAGTGTTATTATCAGGAAAGGATGCTGGATTTTGTCAAATGCCTTTACTGCCTCAATCAAGATGAGTATGTGATTTTTCCCATTTGATTTGTTAATGTGGTATATTACATTAGTCGATTTTCCTGTGTTGAACCACCCTTGCATTCCTGGGATAAAAACCACTTGTTCATGGTGTATAATTCTTTTAACATGCTTTTGGATTCAATTTGCAAGAATTTTGTTGAGGATTTTTGCATCTATATTCATTGGAGAGATTGGGATGTAATTTTCTTTTCTTGTAGTATTGTTATTGGCTTTGGAATTAGGGTGATGTTGACTTCATAAAATGAGATAAGGGTGTTCCCTCCTCTTCAATTTTTTGGAGGAGTTTGAGCAGGATTGGTATTAATTCTCAGAATGATTGGTAGAATTCACCTGTGAAGCCTTCTGGCCCTGGGCTTTTGCTGCTTGGAAGGTTTTGATGATGGACTCAATCTCTTTACTTATGATTGGTTTGTTGAGGTCTTATTTTTCTTCTAGATTCAATGTAGGTTGTTGTATGTTTCTAGGACATTGTTCATTTCATCTAAGTTGAGTAATTTGTTCACATATAGTTGTTCATAGTGTTCTCTTGTGATCTATTTTATTTCTGTGGATCAGTAGTAATGTCTGTCTCATTTCTGATTTTATGTATTTGCATTTTCTCTCTTTTTTTTTTAGCTAAGGGTTTGTCCATTTTATGGATTTTCTGAAAGAACTAACTTTTGGTTACAAAGATTTTCTGTTTTGTCGTTGTTGATGATGCTGTTGTTCTCTATGTCATTTATTTCTGCTCTCATCTTTGCTATTTCTTCCTTCTGCTTACCTTGAGATTACTTTGCTGCTCTTTCTCTAGTTCTTCCAAATGTGGAGGTAAATCTTTGATTTTAATTCTTTCTTCTTTTTTTAATATAGACACTTGCTGAGAGATAAATTTCCCTCTCAGCACTGCCTTCCCTGCATCCCATAAGTTTTTGTGTTCTTGTTTTTGTTTTTCTCAGGACATTTAATGATTTCTCTTGCAATTTCTTCTTTGGCCTACTGATTGTTTAAGAGTATACTATTTAACCTCCATATATTTGTAAATTTTCCTGTTCTCCACCCATTATTGATTTCCAGATTCATTCCATTATGGTCAGAGAACTGCTTTGTATAATTTCAATCTTATATTTATTGAGAACTGTTTTGGGACTCAATATGCAATCTATCCTGGAGAATGATCTGTGAGCACTTGATAAATATGCATATCTTGCTGTTTTGGTTGAAATTTTCTGTATATGTCTATTAAGTCTAGTTCATTTATCATATTATTCAAGTTTTTTGTTTCTTTATTAATCCTCTGTCTAGATGTTCTATGCATCAATGAGAATGGTATAGCATAGTCCCCAACTATTATTGTAGAGACATCTATATCTCCCTTCAATCTTGCAAGTGTTTGCACTTGTATTTTGGGGCACCCTGATTAGGTGCATAAATACTTATGCCTGTTATTTCTTCTTGGTTGATTGCCCCTTTGTTCATATACAATGCCCTTCCTTGGCCATATAGCATTTTTAAATTTAAAGTCTAATGTGTCCAAAATTAGTATAGCTTCTCCAGCTTTTTTTGTTTGTTTATTATTGTGTGGAATATCTTTTTCACTGGAAAAAGTGAGTATGCCTGGGTCTAAAGTGAGTCTCTTGTAGACGGTATATAGATGGATTTTATAAATGGATCATATTTTATTATCCACTCTGCCAATCTTTGCCTTTTGATTGAGGGTTTTAATCCATTGGCATTCAATGTTATTACTATAAAGACAGTACTTACTTCAACCATTGTATGCTTTGGCTTTTATATATCATATCTTGTTTTTGTCTCTTTTTCTACACTTTTAGTTACCCTTATTGATAATCTTCCTTTCTACACTCTCCTCCAAGCTTCTCTCTCCTGTCTTCTTTTCAGCTGCAGAGCTCACTTCTGTATTTCTTGTAAGGCAGTCTCATTGATTTAACTCTTTCAGTTTATGTCTATCTGTGAATATTTAAAACTCTCTCTCATTTTTGAAGGATAATTTTGTCAGATAAAGAATTCTTGGCTGGCAGTCTTTCTCTTACAGTATCTTAAATATAGCATACCACTGCCTTCTTGCCTCCATGGTTTCAGATGAGAAATCAACACTTAGTCTTATTGAGGATCCCCTGCCTGTGACACATTGCTTTTCTCTGGCTGCTGTCACAATTCTCTCTTTGGCATTTGACATTCTGATTAGTGTATGTCTCAGAGTTGGAGTACCTTGCACTTCTTGGATATGTATTTTTATGTCTTTCATAAGAGTTGGGAAGGTTTTGGCTATTGTTTCCTCAAATATTCTTTCTCTGTCTTTTCCCATCTGTTCTCCTTCTAGGATAACATGATGCAAATGTTTGTGTGCTTTATCCTGTCTTTCAATTCCCTGAATCCCTGCTCAATTTTTTTCGTTCTTCTATCTGCTCTGCTTTCTGTTCAGTTTCAGATGTCATGTCTTCTTGGTCACTGATCCTTCCTTCTGCCTGTTCAGATCTACTGTTGTATGCCTCTAGTGTATTTTTAATCTCATTATGACTTTCATTTCCATTAGTTATGTTATTTTTCTTTGCATGCTTTCAAACTCTCCTTTATTCTCACCCAATGTCTTTTTAATATCTTTCATCTTTTTAGCCATATTTTACTTCATATTCTTGAATTAATTGAGGAGATTTGGTTTGAACATTTTTGATTAGTTCCAAATTCTGTATCTTCTCTGAGTTTTTTTTCTCTGGTTTTTTAGCTTGTTCCTTTGACTGGGCCATATCTTTCTCTTTCTTTAGTGCAGCTTGGAATTTTTTGCTGATATCCTGATGAGATAGGTTCCTCTCTTTGGTCTAGGATTTTATTTTTGATTAGGGTTAAGATCGGTTGCTCCTCTTTTTTTCAGGGTTTTGTTTTTGACTAGGGTCGTGTTAAGGCTCATCTTTGACACTTGGTTCCTCAGTACTTCCCAACCAAAACAGGGCCAGGGACCCACACTGAGGGTACAGACCAGTTCCAAAAGACCCTGGGAGAGGGTCAGAAAAGACGTCACAAAGCCTTCAGTTCTTTTCCAGATTCAATTCCGTTCAATTGAATTGAATGGAAAGCCATTCTCCTGGCTTTGCCAGCAGATGGCGTCCTTCATGACGAAGGCCTTTTGGGTCTCCCCAAAGGTGCAGTTTCCTTGCCTGCTTAGCAGGTGGCACTCTTCAGCACCCTAATCCTCGGTGTACTTGTAGCCCTCTGGTGGCACCACCTGTGACACAAATTGGAACAATATGAGATCCCCACAAAGAGTTTAAGAGACTTGCTCCCGGTCACAGAGGAAGTGGGGAAACTGAGGTTGGAACCAGTACATCTGACTGCAGAGCCCTGTCATGAGAACCTCCCAGCACTGCCTTGTGACCTGAGAACCAGTTCTGAAAGGGGCCACATATCCCACCAGGTACTGTAGTAGGTGACAAATCGCCATCAAAACTGGGGCCTCTGATGTGACACTCCCAATGTGTCACAAATAAGGAGAGGAAGGGGTAGAAAAACCAGATAAGTGACTCTCTTTTCTTTCTAATAATTTTAATTGATATAGTTTTTGAGATGCTAATCAGGCATTGTGCTAAATTGTTTACATCAATTACCTCATTTAATCACCCTCACTCTGAATGGTCATTCTCCCATTTTGCAGATCAATTAACTGAGGCTCAAAGTTCAGTACCATGCCCAAGGTCATACCTTTTTTTTGTTTGCAAGTAGGTGATCTGAGCCTCCAAAATCCATTTTATTTTCTACTACCCTAGAATTTTGAGACAAACAACTAGGATGGTATATGAGTTTTTATTTCAATACCCATGGGTGATCTGCTAGGATCAAAGTGTGCACCTCCAGTGTGCCATACTGGCTTGTTTAGGAAGCTATGATGGGGCATCCCAAGGAGAAGGGCTATAAATGTACTACACAACCAATGGCTTCAATATGTGAGGAGAAACCATGCTTGGTTGTGGTGGGAATGAATGAGTTGTACATGGGGCCCCAACCCAAGGCCTGTTGCCAAGTGGGCTTGCCCTGCTCCCCAGTGTTGGCTCTCAGCCATTGGCCTTCTATGGTTGCAAGTGCTTGGAAATTCCAAGCATTGTGAACGGCAGTTTCCTTCAAGACTTTTTTTTTCAAGACTTATTTTTGTATTGTCTCGAGGGGCATTTTCAAAATGTACTTTGGGAAATTGTTAATTTGTCTTATGAAAAATCTGTTCACACATCATCTTTTATAGAAAAATAATGACCCAGTTGGGGTCATTTGACATCTTAACCATTTGACACCTGACATTGTTTGAAGGTAAGAGCAGGGTTTGTGTGTTTTAAAAATAAAATTATATAATAAAAACAATGAGAGGAAAATGTACAATTTGATGACTAAGACATATATCAGGCATGAAAAATTAATTTCTTACATATCTTAGAGTTTGTTTCAGGGACACTTGTTCTGGAAACAACCAAAATAACAAGAGAATGAGATGACAAAACAAATTTTGGCGCATTTTAAAGATGGAACATTGTACTGGCACCAAAAATCATGGTCTTGGAGAATAAATAGCATGGGGAAAATTCTAACTATATAATATTAAATAAAAAGACATGATGCAAAACTATTTGTACAATTTTATGAATGTAGACTGGAAGTAAATTTATCAGGGTGTTAATGGCTAATCATAGGAATTATAATCAGATGATATTTAAAATTGACCATATTTTCTTAAGGTCTGATGTTATACAATGAGCATGTGTTTTATAAACTAAAAAAAACAAAACAAAACAAACCTCACACATCAAACAGAACTAAATAAGGGAAGTTAAGTGTAGTGACATGCAGTCCAAACCTTTTAAAAATATTTTTGCGTAAAACTTGCTTTGCATAAACAAAGTAAAAGGAAGTAATCTCACCAAAGCAGTCTGTTCTATTGTTTCAGATTCTTCTTGATTTTTAAATTTTGAATTATCCAGGAAGCTGTCTACTCACTCCATTCAGATGTGATTATTTCCCTCTTAATAGTGAGCATGGCACTCTGGTCCAATTCCTAGGGAAATAATTTTTCCACACAATTCTTTTTATGAAATTAGCCCATTATGGCAATGTCCTTTGGTTTATTTGGCGGGGTGGGTGTGGTGGGGAGGGCGAGAGGTATTGGGGTTGAAGATTTGATGATTACAGTGTGCTATTAGCTCAGTTCATCAAGAAATTTCACTGGTGGTTATGCAGTTGATATGCTGGCGATTGGAAGCAAATATTCAAATCATCTCTTCCTCTTTAGACCTTATGAAATTGATTCAGTGAAAGTAGCATGATAAGTGAGGGCACTGGATTTTTCTTTTAAGTTTTTAAGAACAGTGAAATCACTATTTTATTGCATGCTTTGTTCCTTTTGAGTAACAATACATTTCTGCATCTTAAAATAAGTAAATAAAGCATGTATACATATATGCACACACACACGTATATATATATATATCCTTCTACTAAGAGTCTTTGGTACAAAGAATGACCTTACATTTTAAATAGGAATCTTAATTGCTACAAATTTCAAATAGGTGCACAAAAGAAACAGCAAATTTCGCATGCAAATTCCTAAATTGAATTGTATGAGCAGATGCTTGGCTTGAACAAGCAACTTGTCTTAGCTATTATTGTGGCTTATAAATAAATTAATTCTCAGCCAAGGTGCCTATTTGTTTTTGGAAGCATTAAATTTCACTGATGTCTTAAGTTGCTCTTTTCAAATTAGGTTTTAAGTTTGATTTTGGTGTTTTATAACTTCTAAGATGATTGTGTGTGGTTTTCAGAGTAGGGTAAGTATCCCCAGGAGTTAAACAAGGCAAGCTACTGGGGTCTAGAAAGAAAACTTTAGAGCTTCTGTTTATGTTTCTTTTATCTTATACACACACACATCATCAGTTATATACGTACACAGATGCATCTAGAATCTATACATAAATAATAAAATTGCTTGTGCTAATGCTTCATATTTAATTTTTTAAAAAAACCTTAAACAAGGTGGTGCCATGGTGGCTCAGTGGCAGAGTTCTCGCCTGCCAAGCTGGAGACCTGGGTTGGATTCCCGGAACCTGCCTATGTAAAAAAAAAAAACCTTAAGCAGTCAAAAACATTAGAGACTGCTACTTAAGCTATGGGTTTGGGTTTCCATGTCCTGGGGATGGAATTTAAATAACACAGATTGAAGCAAGGGAGAAAGAGGTTTCCTAGGGAAAAAGCTCCAAAAATAAGCAATACTGATGGCAAACATGACTTCCTGTTTTTCTTCTTTTTCAGCCCAGAGGGGAATACAGCACCTTTACAAAAGTTTTGAGATTTCCATTCTCTGGTCCTACCCCAGGTCTCTAGAAGGGAAGGGAGATATTATATTAAAAGTATTCCCTGTCCCCACATTTTGTTTTGAAGAAAAGATGCTAGAAATGCATTGGTGGCAGGTACTGTGGTTTATCATCTATTCTGAAATATAGTATACCACTCTTCCATTTCAAAATATATAGTTGTATTTACTTGGAAAACATTGAGTAGCTATCCTCTAATGTTCGTATGGCCCCCTTTGTAGTTCTCCCGAAGCTTTTCTTTGGTGGATATGATGTGAACGTGGTGTTGCTAGGGCCACGGAGGAGGTGTCCCTCTCTGGGTGTGGTGGCAGGAATGTGCATTTGGAGCCTGGAGTCCCAGCTTCCCCCTAAGCACCTTGGAGTTTCAGTCAGCTTCCCTAGGGCTTTGTATTTTTTTCTTTTTTTTTAGATGCATGGTCCATGAATCAAATCCGGGTCTCCTGCATGGAAGGCGAGCATTCTACCGCCAAACCACCCATGAACCCTGTATTTTTATTTTGTAAAATGAGGGAAATACATTTCAATTTGCTACACAAATACAAGGTGATGGCCTATTGCTATTTCCCACATAGTCAGACCATCATGCCACCATGCTGAATTGAGCATGCATTAAAAGGAAGTTCTGAGAACCTGGAACGTGTGAAGAGGAAGTCCGTAGAAGAAGATACATTGGGGGATGTGGGGGGATGGGGCCTGAGAGGACATTAAGTGGAAGAGGGATTAGACACCTTCTCATCACCTCAGAAGAAAGGCGTTGGGCATCTGGAGAAAGCTACCAACAATCATATGCAAGGATCTGCGATGGTATGAAAAGTCCAAAAATGGAACAGTGGTACCTCAGGAAACAATGAGTTTCCCTTCTCTAGGAATTCTGAGTAGATTGTGATGATCATTCAGGGACGCTTGGTAGGGTATTCTTCAAACTGATCTGGGTGGAGGTGTTGTTCAGATGACATTTAAAATCTCTTGAGCCTTGAGAGGCTGTGCAGGGAAGGGATATGGGATAAAAGGGGTGGCAGGGCATCTGCCTTATATTGGATCCCAATGAATCTGTTGAAGATGCTCCATGATCCTTTGGAGGGTTTGTAATGAGATAACTCTCAGGGTGTAACAAGAAGACACAGGGGATGTTCTAAGAAATGATGAATATGCAACTATGTGATAATATTAAGAATTACTGATTGTATATGTAGAATGGAATGATATATTAATGTTCTTTTGTTAAGTTTTTTAATTAATAAAAAAGTTTAAAAAAAAAGAAGACACGGGTTTGTTTGAGATGTGCAGATGAGAGAAAAATGAAGTGTAGACTAGATGAAAAGATGATGGAAGTCAAATACAATTGATGCAAACTAGAGCGTGTGTTGATAGGAGCCCTGAAGTGATCTTTCATGAAGGGTAGCAGAGGCAATATACCAAAGCTAAATGTCAGTAAGAGGAGGAGCTAAGGAGGGGTCCCGGATTTTTGTTGTTGCTGTTTGGAAGAAGAATGCCAGATGGGTATTGATTAGTTAGGTAGAGGGATGAGTCCCCAAATAGTGTTGATAACAACATGATTAAAAACTTTGGGTAAGAAAAAGAATATTTTGAACAAACAGAATATTGGGAAATACTAGATAGAAAGGAGGCCTACTTTGGAGACTGTTTTGCATGATGATGGTTTTTAGAACAAGGGAATAGGCAAGGGAGAGGGAAGATGGCTTAACACAGTGATAAAAGTCTTCCACCTGATTTGCCTGACTGCTGATTGTGTCCCTTCGTGGTTGTGTCTTGATTGCCCCAGAGGGTCTTTCAGGTGACCAGCTGTCCCAGTTTGCTTCAGAATGAGGGGATTTGGTCTTAAAACCGGGACAAACCAGTCACCCTCACTTTTGTCAAAGTAACAATACTGAGGCCTGAATCCATCTCTGGGATGAGAAAAAATAAGCTACTGTTCTTTTTGTGCTCATAGTGGGTGAGCAGCATCTTCTACCCACGACAGCACGTATTTTGGTAATGTATCTTCCCAGTTATGAATTTCCTAACTTACCCTACCTTGATCATAAAAACTCCTCACTTCTCATTTTAAAAGAAGTATCTTGGCAGCCAGGACAGCATGACATTTTAGTTTGGATGCTCTCTCAGCAAATGTCATAGCTCATCATCATGTGTTTTGTAAAAATGGCCTTTGTGTATATTGCTATGTCTAGTAGTTATTTCTCGGTGGAAGGAAAGGAGCTATATAAATTCATCGAAAGCAGCAGTGACAACAATAATAATAATAAAAGGTAAGACTTATTTAGAAGGCTAATATTTCTGGCTGAGCATTGCATTTGGAGGTCAGGAATGCCCTTTTCTCATTTTCATGCTATCTGTAGCATCATCTGAGCCAAGACCTGACTGGATTAGAGATTTATTGGTGGAGATTGGAAGAGGAGAACCTCCTTTTATGTCATTTGCATCAAAATATTGCGTATGCCATGCTTATGATGATTTCCTTGGGATTAAAGGAAGGAATTGCTAAATTGAGCTAATAAATAAGCAATGTCTTCCACAAAAGGCACTGGGGAGTATTTTACTGAAAGACCTGATTTCTTTATCTGGTGAACTCTTCAGTCCCATTAAAATACAGCCTTTAAGTAAAGCCAGTGCTGCTTCCCCTCAACCCGGGAAAGGTGAATTGCCACCTTCCCTCTGCGCCCCCAGTCCTGTGAGCTTCTCCCTTTTGCAGCACTTACCTCACTGTGGACAGGGAATGCAAACTCCCTGTAGGCAGCTGCTCCAGGAGGCGTCCTTTCTGTAGAGGCAGCACCATCCTTGCCAGGAGCAAGAGTTTCTACTCCAGAGCCCGGGTGAGCCACTGTACCACACAGACTACGAAACTCGACCCTGAAGATAATTGTATTAAACCCACAGGGTATGAACAATTGGAAGACTCAGATGGGTTTATGGCATTTCATTGTTTCCAAGTCATAATTATTTAATGACTCAAAATGCTGTAGTAATCTTGTCCAGGTGCATGCTCACCCCTGGGTATCTGGCTCTGTAATCAGAAGAGGGACCAGGCCAGTCAGACAAAGCCCCCAGCCATTTCAGAGGTCACTCCAGTGGTGGAGGATAAATAATCACATGGTCTCTGCAGGTGTCCACACAGCACCTTGCCCTGTTCAAAGTCAGTTGGGAGGAGAGGAATACCCGAGATGAATGAAAGACCCTATCGTTATACCCAATTCCAGTCTAGTGCAAAAGGTAGATATGTGCAGCATTGATGCAAGGAATGGACAAAGGGCTTTGAGAACGGGGTCTTGCAGTGAACAGAGGGCTGTTAACTGCATGTTGACCCCCTCCCTGCAGAGAGTAGCCTGGGTGGGGGTGGGAGGAGTCTGGCTGGATTCTTTCATCCTCTTAAAAGAGGCAGTGAGCCATTTCTCATGAGAAGGCTTAACGTGCCATATGCAATAGGCGGCCCTTCCAGTCAGTCATTTGCACCAGAATAATGATTATGCCCAGAAATATGGGATTATTCACGTACAATATTTATATCAGCAGCCAACTCTTTTAAACAGGAAAGGATGAATTGTATACCCATGTTACCAACTTGAGCAGAACATATTTAGGAGAGAAAATGTAGACATGAAGGCAGACGTTTTATGTTGGATTAATGTAAGCATGGTTGAATCCTCAGAGAGATGCAGGGAAGAGCATCTATCTGGGACTTGGAGGTAAGCTTGGCTATCATTTGGAATGTTGCAATAAGTTTTTTCAGAGGTCTCCACCTCAGCTTGTCCCCAATGCATCCTCTACCTGATGCCCACTGAATTTTTAAACATCATACTCAAGCAATATAATTCCCTTCAATTCAACTCAACAAACATTTATGGAGTACCTGCTGAGCCTGAGGTACAGATACTTAGCACCCCATATCTCTCCTCGGGCCACATCTTACAGCCTCATCTTCATACTTGGCTTCCAAGATCAATGAGCTTGTCCTTCTCATGTAATCCCTGCGCTCCTTCCAGCCTCCACACATGTGCTCACTCTTCTCTCTACACAGCATTAGTCCTTATTCTGTCCACTCAGCTTTCAGGGCTGAAATGTACCAGGTCAGGCCAGAGCAATGAAATGACTAAAAGGAAATTGTGCCTAGAACACTGAAGCCTGAAAGTGAAGAAAAATTGCACTTGAGTGCTGTTTTGGTTTGGTAAAGCTGCCAGAATGCAATATACCAGAAATGGACTGGTTTTTAACAATGGGTATTTATTACCTTACATATTTACAGTTCTCAGGCATGAAAATGTCCAAATTAAGGTGTGCTGGTTTGAAACTATTATGTACCCCCAGAAAAGTCATGTTCTTTTAATCCAGTCATGTGAGGGGAGACCCATTGTTGGGTGAGACCTCTTAATTAGGTCATTACATGGAAATGTGACCTTGCCCATTCAAGGTGGGTCTTAATCTGCTTTCTGGAGTTCTTTAAGAGAGAAACATTTTGGAAAAAGCACAAATGCTTGGAGATAGAAACACCTCGGGAGATGCTAAACAAGGACCCACAGAACTCAAAGACCCAAAGCCTAAAGAAAACCAAGAGAGAAGCTAATAGATTAAATCCAGAGGAGAGAGCGTGCCACTGAAAGCAGAGCCCAGGAGAGAGAGAGAGAGAGAGAGCCTGGCAGACATCCATGTGCTTTCCATGTGACAGAAAAACCCCAGATGCCAGCAACCTTTCCTCCAAGAAGGTATCCTCTTGTTAATGACTTAATTTGGACATTTTCATGGCTTCATAAATTTGTAACCTAATAAATCCCCTTTGTAAAAGCCAATGCATTTCTAGTGTATTGCATTCCAGCAGCTTTAGCAAACTGAAACATAAGGCATCAAGAGGAAGATACCTTTTCCGAGGAAAGGCTGCTTGCCTCTGGGGTTCCTCTGTCAGATAGCAAGGCACAAGGCTGGTGTCTGCAGGTCCTTGGCTCCCAGTTTCTGTTGCTTTCAGCACCTGGTTCCAGAAGCCTCCTCTCTCAGCCTCTGTGGGTCCTCTCTTAGCATCTTTCTCTCTCTCAGCTCTTCTGTTTTTTTTTCTCTGGCTCTCTCCAAACTTCTCTAAGTGGTTCTCTCTGAGCTTTCTCTAGGCCTTTTCTGTCTTTTAGCCTCTCAGAAGGGACTCCAGTAAAAAAATTAGGTCCCACCTTGAATTGGGTGGTTCACATATCAATTGAAACAACCTAATCAAAAGGTCACACCCATGGTAGGTCTGCACCCACAGGAATGGATTAAAAGAACATGGCATTTTCCAGGGTACATAACAGCTTCAAACCAGCCTAAGAACAGAATCAGCAGGTGGAAAGACATGAATCTAAACAATTTTTAGAACTAACTCCTTCCACACACACAGACACACACACAGAAGTCAAAGAGAAAATTAAGGCATAAAGCTAGAATCACTGAAAAAAATTACCTTAATTAAGATAGCATTGGTGGAACAGACGGTTGCTCTAGTGTTTTTTGAGCTTTTACAAGTGGAACATAGGGAGAAGTATGTGAGGAAAGTAATTTAAGAAAACCATCTCACTATACTGATGAAATTGAGCCTGAGAAGTTAAAGAAGGTGGTTGCTAGAGTTTGCCTTCCTGGGTAAAGAGTTACTTGCCTAAGGGCAGGAAAGATGGGAGATGTTGTTTCTCTTTCTCTGGTGTGCCAGGACCTCCAGCCCTGGAGGTCTTGACCTTTTGCTTTAGTTGTCCGTTAATTTATTCCCACCCAACCCCCATGACCCCAAAAAGATATCAGAGCTCTTTTTGAAACAAAGACTTGACCAAGTCATATTAATATTAGTGTCTAAAAATGTGGCAATCTCTTTTTTCAAGCTTTTAATGAGCCTTGTCAAGTCTGGAGGGAAGCAAGTTCTTGGCAGCTTCACAAACATGGCTTTAGACAAATGTCATTTTTTTGGTTTGTCTTCCTGAATCCCTGTCAACAGGACATGGAGCCATAGAGAGAGACAAACATGCCTGAACCAGAAGGTTGACAACTCTTCACTGGAAGGATGCATGCTGAAAAGTCCTGCTTGTGGACTTAGAGTAATACAACTTTGTCTACAATACCCAATTTGGTATATGTGTTGAGTGGTGATGCTGAAATAATAATGTTAAGTGAGGAAGTAGGTACATATTCCTAAAATGGAGAAGGTATTGTGAACTGGGACTTTTAGAGTTTAAACAACCAATAGGAATTTTAGGATTTTTTTAGGTTAGAATCTATTCCCTTGGACAATTCAAGTGAGTGGGCCTCTTTCTGCCAGGTCCTTAGTTATTGCAGGGGTCTTTGTATTTAATGGGTGACATATTTAAAGACCAAGAGTTTTGGAGGCTCAAAAAGAGCTTGTTATGTATTTAATTTTTTTTTGCCCTCAGGTATGAATTTAAGATATCTTTTCTGGCCAAATTGCAGATTCATTTAATAATGAGTGTATTAAAATTATATTCAGGTCTGTAGAAATGAGAAGCATGATATTTACTTTGGGGGATTTAAATCAGTATGTAAAATATCATGTAAAGAGCATATTTGATAAGTTCCCTAAAGAAACAACTTAGTATCAAGCCAGATGTGATTTGATAATTTTTTAAATTAAAGTTTTGAACTTGACTAACTTTTGAAATTGCAGACTATCTTGTGCTTGTTTCTCAGTCCTATTCTAAAGAAAGCCAGAAGAACAGGTTTGGAAGCTGACAAAGGCATAGTTCTGAAACATTTGTATTGTGCTTTTGCCCGGGCACTTTCCCAGGGAAGATTCTAATAGTTGAGTGCAGGCAATAAGCAAATCATTGCTGACCTGATAATCAAATAAGTCTCTGGCAGCTCCTATGAGGCTTGGCTAGCAAAAAATGGTGCCTTGGGACTTCTTTCAAATGCATCAATAGAGAAGCATATAATTGGGTAGACCAGATGTTTCAGTTTCCCAGCTGCTAAGCAAACACCATTCAATTGCTTTGCTTAAACAATAGTAATTTATTGGCTCACAGTTTTGAGGCTAGAAGTCCAAAGTCAAGTTTTGAGCAAGGCGAAGACTTCTTCCCTAAGGCTGCGGCATACTGGAGCTGACTGCAAGATATCCTTGGTTCTTGGCTTTTCTGTCACATGGCAGCCTCTCCCAGCTTTCTTCTCTATGGCTTTCTCTATAAACTCTCCTGTAATAGGATTAAGGGTCATCCTGATTCTGTTGGATCACATCTTAACTGAAGTATCCCCATTAAAAGGTCCTATTTAGAATAGGTTCACACCCACCAGGAGGCAGACCAAGAACCTGTCCAAACTGGAGTGCACAGTTCAATCCACCACACCAGAGAAGTAATTTCCCCCCCATATTCAGCTCCTATTGGGTAGATGTACCCAGTTATCCACAGACCCAGATTGGGTGTGGTTTCTGCCCCCACAGGATTCCATAGAAAGCCCTGATAGGGTTATCTTGATGGGACTCCCAATCAGGTAGTTCACTCTACATTTTTGCCTCTTTCCGTGGGTCCCAACTATAGCCTTGGGGTTTTGAACACTTCACTTGCCCGGCTCTGCCCCCTGGTTTTTCTGTTCTTCTGCATATCCTGTATGGTCTCTGACTCACAAATTGCCCTGACCTACCATCTGCATTTGTACCTTCATTGATTTCATTTGTTGTTTTCACAAATATTTATTAAGCATCTACTGAAGCCAGTCTGTGCAGGAGCTGAACAGACAAACTGGGACAAATTCCTTGCTCTTGGAGCATACATCATTGAGGGAAACTCAAAGCCTTGCCTCATATCTCCAGGAGCATGGCAGGCTCTGACATGGAGTCTTTTTATTTTATTTTATCTTATTTTAATATTTTTATTGAGAAATCCTCACACACATACAGCCAATCCATAGTATAAAATCAATGGCTCACAATATCATCACATAGTTGTGTATTCATCACCATGATCGCTTTGAGAATATTTGACATACATCCCATACCGCTTTCCCCTCCCTCTCACTAACAACTAGTATTGCAATCTACCTTATTTTCTTTACCCTTATACCCCCTTTTATTTATTTATTTTTTATCCTTATTTTTTTTACTTATCTGTCCATATGCTGGATAAAAAGGAGCATCAGACATAAGGTTTTCACAGTCACATGGTCATATTATAAAAGCTGTAAAGTTATACAATTGTCATAAAAACTTAAGGCTACTGAAACACAGTTCAACAGTTTCAGGTACTTCCCTGTAACCACTCCAAATATACCATAAACTAAAAAGGGATATCTATAAAATGCATAAGAATAACCTCCAGGATAACCTCTACTTTGTTGGAAATCTCTCACCCATTGAAACTTGATTTTGTCTCATTTCACTCTTCTTCCTTTTGGTCAAGAAGGCTTTCTCAATCTTAAGATACTGGGTCCTGGCTCATCCTAAGAGTCCTGTCTCACATTGTCAGGAAGATTTACACCTCTGGGAGTCATGTCCCACGTAGGCAGGAGGGCAGTGAGTTCACCTGCTAAATTGGCTTAGAGAGAATGGCCAGATCTGAGCAACAAAATATATTCTCTGGGGGTGACTGTCAGGCATAATTATAAGTAAGCTTAGCTTCTCCTTTGCAGAATAAGTTTCATAGGGGCGAACTTGAAGATCAAGGGCTCAGCCTATTGAGTTGGTTGTCTCCACTGCTTGCAAGAGTATCAGGAACTCCCCAGGTGGGAAAGTTGAATATTTCTTCCTTTCCCCCTAGTCCCCCACAGAAACTTTTCAAATCCTTTTTTATTCCCTTTGGTCTCACACAGAACATGAAAAATTTAGAATGGGCTATGCCAAATACCCCTAAAGAGTGGGAGAAAGATCAAAGTTGATGGTGGAGTTATACAGAGAAGGTAGGGTTTAACAAATTATTATTGCTGAATCATTATATTGATTTTTTTTTAGTCTCCAGTATCTTAGAGCAGGTAGAAGTGAAAAACTAAAGGTGTGGAATTTTAACTCATACCAAATCCTGAAATCTGTTCTACAACTAATTGTTGCAATGTGTTTTGAAATTTATTGTTTTTTAAATATATGTTCTTTTCCACAAAAAAGAAAAAAAAGTCTATTATGATGACAAATGCACAGCTATATGATAATATTGTGAACCAATGATTGTTGGATGATTACATGGTATGTGAATATATGATATATATCAATAAAAATAAATAATTAAAAAAAAGATGAGCCACAAAGGAAAAAGGACCCCCCCCTTTCTGCCTTTGTTAGGACCATTAATATATTTTATAGGTAAGCTTGTGAAAGCGTTTTCTAGTGGCTCAACAACCCTTTCCTCATAAGTGATCCGTAATTAAATCCTGTTATCCAGCCCCCGTGGTACTTACTATATGGCAAGTTTTTCAAGAAATTGACAAGAACTCACAGATTATTTCGAGCCCAGGAGAGGGGAAATAGCCAGTCACTTTGGGTGAGTCTTTGAGATTCCTGATGGTGGGTTTCTATTCATCTCTTCTCCAGAAGGTCCCAGAGAGAGGGAGGTTATTTCACAAACCAGGTTTCCACTTTGTTGAGAAATGCATCTCATTCTAGTACCAAGATAACGTCTGATCTCTTATCATCAAGTTTCAAGATGAGTTATGGGAAACCCAGCTTTTTCCCCTTGGTCTTGCTTTCTGTTTCCTTGGCTAAGCCAGCCTGCCCTGACCGATGTGAATCTGTTTCCCCAGTAATTGGCGCTTGAGGTCACAGTGGTATTTGCCAGGAGTCCTTACAGCATGGATTCACCCGGGATGGTCGTATTCCCTAATAATGGTTCTGATTACTTTACTATACTGATTATTAACAATTCTTTCGCTTTGGGCAGTTATACGTTTAATCTGTTTGAATTCCTTCAAATTATTCATTGGTGAAATTCAAATCAAGTTTCACTATACTTAATGTAAATACTTGGAAAAGAATTCTTTGCTTAAATCAATCAGCACCAAGCAGCATTCTTTTGAATACATGCAATTCTTTTCTATTTCTTCTAATTTTTTGTCTGTAGTTAGGAATCTTGAATATCTAAGTGACTTACTTTTTCACCAATATTCATTGCCTTTTTTTTTAATTTTATTTTTTAGAGCGTTGTAGGTTTACAGAAAAATCATGCAGAAAACTCAGAATTTCCAAATACTCCCCCTAAACACACACTGAGTTTTCCCTATTATTTGCAATTAACATTTTATAATTGATGAACCAATATTATTATAGCTATATTATTAACTTAAGTCCATAGTTTACCTTAGGGTTCATTCTTTGTGCAGTACAGTTCTATGGGTTCTTCTCATTGCCTTTGGTCCTTGTAAATGAATTTAAATTTGACCTAAGGAGATAGGGTTTTTTTTAATTTTTTATTTTTTTGCATGGTCAGGCACCAGGAAACCGAACCTGGGTCTCTGGCATGGCAGGCGAGAACTCTGCCTGCTGAGCCACCATGGCCCATCCAGAGATAGGGCTTTAATTTTGTGAATGTTGAAAGGAAAAATATATATACAAGACTGCAGATGTCAGTACTGCCTGTTTGTGTCTGTGTGATTTGTCTCCATGGGTGTGCATGTGTGTATCTAAACAAAAAGACTTCAAGGGTGGAAAAATGGGAAGCATTGCCAAAGCTGGAAAGATGGTAAACATACTGGAGCATGTTGTGAGAGCAATTCCACTAAGCAAACACATTGAGAAATTGTCTAAATAGGGAGATGGTTTACTTTTCAGTCCTATATTGTTTTTTTTGTTAGCTAATGTTCCTATTATTAAAAAAAAAATTTAAGATTACACTGTCTTAAGAAAATTCATATTTAAAACCTAACTCTGATGGTTTATTTCTTATTAGAATTGGATCTCAGCCTAGCCTTGATTAGAAGGGTTGTGAAATGGAAAGGAATAATAAAGGCTAGGAAGTGGTTATTGATAAATTTTTCCATTTTCATTATTCAATTTCTAAGGATATAAAAAATAAAAACCTTCCAGGCATCCTTAAAATCCATATCCCCAATTCCCTCTACGAAGAAGCTGAGCTCCCCTTTAGCTTCAGGTCTGCAGTTTTTCAGTCTTAGCTGGACCTTTCTACTAGGGTGCTTGACTGTCACCTCATAGTCCATCTGGTTCTCAGATTTCACCTCCCTCCCTCTCCTCCAACTCACACCTCATCAAGCTTTCCTTTCTCTGCCAAAGGACCATCATTTTTTGTTCTCTGTGACTTTTCATCTCTCTTGCTCCATAGCCAATCCCCGCCTCATCCCCATCCTTCTCAACCTAGGCCACCAATTTTTTTTTCCCTGGAGGACACATCACACTTCAATATACTAATTTATTGTTCACGCTTGTTTATTGCTGTCTTCCCACGCCTCACAGATGCCCCACCTCCCTAGAAGGTGAGTCTATTACAGGATCTCTGTCTAGGGTTTCTAGATGTATCCCAAGTGCATAGAACAATGTTTGTGCCCAGCAGGACTGATGAATATTCATGGAAAGAATGGATTCCTTGCAGTATACTTGTTCTGCTCCCTACTGATGTATTTACCCAGCTTTATAGCATGGTCGAGACCTAGCCCAGTGCTCCGAATGACAATTGACATCTAAGGAGTTGGGAGACTGATCACTTAGCCTGGGATGTCTGTTATCACACAGAGCTGGCCTTAGTGTGGCCAGAACAGTTAGGTACAAACACTGCATCAAGGAGCAAGAAGAGCTCCTACCTGCTCAGTGACTGATTTCATTGCTATATTTAAACAAACAAACAAAAAGGCATTCCAGAAATTTTAGCTCGAAATGATTGTCCACTCTTCTTTGCAGAAGGGACATCAATTCCCTCTACAAAGATTCTGAAGTTCACACCCGCGTTGGAAATAGTGCCTAGTGACTAGCTTTATACTCTCTAGGAAACCAGGAATTCCTTGAGATATTCTGTTAAACAACTAAAAGGACTATTTTCTCGCTGTTGCTCAAATTGGGTAATTTCTATTTTCTCTCTTTGGGTTCACTGCTTTTTTCTTCTGTCTTCTTCATTCTGCTGTTGAGCTCTTTCATTGAGTCTTATTTTGAGTTATTTTATTTTTTCAGTTCCAAAATTGACATTTGCTTCTTTTTCTGTCTTCTGTTTATTTGCCAAGACTTTCTATTTTTTCATTTGTTTCACGTATGTTTATAAGTCCTCATAGGAACATTTTTATGATGGCTGCATTAAAATTCTTTTCAGGTAATTCTGACATATTTGTCATCTCAGTGTTAGCATCTGTCAATTTATTCTCAGATTTTCCTGGTTCCTCGATTTGAAGAGTGATATTTAATTATATCCTAGACATTTTGGGAATTATATTATGGGCTGCTGGATCTTATTTAAACCTTTCAGCAGGCTTCATCTCCACTGTGCCAGTGGGGAGGGGAGTGCCACCTGTTACCTTCAGGTGGGGCTGGAAGCCCAGGTTCCCAACTCTGCTTCCACTGGCACCCTGGAGGGACAAGGGGCTCCCTACTGCTGGGCAAGCAGTGCTGTGATACCAAGCAGCACAGACAGTTACTAAGAGGCAGCCCACCAGGCCTCCTCAGACACTGGTCTGGCTGGGAAAGGACATGTGTCTCCTTCACTGACCCCCACTTACACCACAGGAGAAGGGGGGGTTCATTACAAGTGGGGGAGTGGGAGTCCCAGCTCTCAAATTGGCCTTTTCCAGCAGCATCCCAGTGGGGGATAGAGGTAGGAATTGGGATGCCTCATTACAGCCTGGCAAGGGTGCTAGAGATAGAACCAGTGGAATTCTACTAATCTATTTACCCAACTTTATGGCATCTTCACAACCTAGCCTAATGCCCAAAAGACAACTGGTATTAAAAAAAAGTCTTGTTTAGTTAATAAGCTCTGCAAGGAAATGAGTACTAGGGGTGGGTCCACTGAGCCTTTGCTGGGTTGCAGGATGTTTGGTTGGAGTAGGGCGATTATTTCTTAAAAGTTTTCTGAGCTACAGGCTTGCTCTTTTTCTGAAACTTTGGCTAGAAAGTGTAGGTTTTGGGGGGGGGGGCATTTTTGCTCCTGTCCATTGGTGTTTCCAGGTTGCCAACTTCTCGAGCACCCAGTCTGGGACATATGAAGCAAAAATATATATGGGTACCAGGGAATCAACACCTGCTGCTCCTTGTTGCTGTTCCTTGTACCCCAGAGTCCCTAGCTGGTGTCTGCTCTCCACCTTCTAGTGTCTTCTTTTGTTTGTTTTGTATGTGATACCCAGAGTTGTTAGCAGGGACAGTCATGTCTACTCCAGCATCTCCTGAAACTGGAAGTAGATGGTTTAGAAGAAACAACTCTAAAAAGAAGACCAAAAAAGACTAGAATTTTTGTGTTACTATGAAATATTGTAATTTCAACTTCAGCAATGGCTTAAAACCAGTTATGTATCCAGTGAATGATCTTCCATGGAACTTGGGAAATCTTGGGTTGGTGGATGTTTCTTTGATTCCCTGATGAGATGTGTTTCAGAGCCTCTGCCCCACTGACTAGCAGTATTGCTCTTTCAGGTTTTGACCTTAAGGTGTCCTTTTTTGGTCAATCTTGATGTTGCTTGAGTTATTGCCCTGCATTGATGCAAGAAAAGGATGCCTTAACCTCAGCATCCGGAAATAGAGGTGAAAAGGGCCATCTGACTGCCCTTGCTTTCTCTTTGCATTGGTTCCAGCCAGTTGGGTCCATGGCTTGATTTTCCCTGGCTGAGCCTGGAGAGAGTCTGGGCCACGTGGCCAGTGGAGCATGTGTGCTGTCAGTGGTGGGGCAGCTGGGGGCAGGCAGGTGGAACCCAGGTGGAAGGTAAACCTTTTAGGATCCCTCCTTCCAACGAATCATTATCTTTTTGACCCTGGGCAGGTCAGCACTGCTGTGCTTCTCACACTTTCCTGACAACATCAAGTGTCCACAAGGAGACTGGCAAATGGTGAGGTTGAGGCCGCCCCCCACAGCTGGCTCCGCTCAGTGCTTTTCAGGGAACAGTGTGGTGTTGGCGTTCATACAAGGTTTATTTTTAAATTTGACAACCTTTCTCATTTGGGGGCCATTCTGTTTCCTTTTTCTCCCTTTTTTTTAAAGCAGAACTAAAATTACTTCTATAGCTGACTCTGTAAAAGCCCCAAAGGAGTGCAGTGGCGGGGGGTGGGGGGTGGAAAGGAATGAAGATTCATTCAAAGTTTTGCTTTACTGAAAATCAGGGTGTGATTCTGGAAAATATATTCCTGCCTCTTTTATCAACAACATTAGAGTATTTAGATCTACAATACTGGGCACCGTGGCACTTAAATTCTTTGAACTTGAAGGAACACTTGTTTTTCTTTTTGTTTTTTTTTTTTTTGCAGCTGTTGATGACAAGCAACTGTAGATCGGTTTTGATTGACATTTTGTTTGCTTTTTAAGATTTAATTAGCATTTGTAAAATTGGAGGGAGTTAAACTTAATCATGAGAAAATGAGATAATGAGAATTGAGTGATGGTACTAGGTAATTGTGGCTGCAGGATAAATATAGAAGAAATGGGGAGATTCAGTAGTAACTGGGGCATTTACCTTCAAAGCTGGAGCAGGTTATAAAATTGGGGAGACACATATTAAATTGGAGGCATTTGCTGTTATTAAACCCAATACAATGAATAAATGAAGGCACTGGACCAACTGAAGGACATTTCTCTGCATGCAATTGAGAAAAATTAAACATTTTTAAAGACATCTTCCTGCCTACATTCTTAGAATTGAGAAAGTAAAGTCAACTCAAGGGTCTGAAATTGTTTTCCAAATATTTAACACCCTAGAATCAAAATTAAACATAAGTATCTTTGAGCTTTGCGGTCATTACTACTTTTATGGTTGTAGTTAATGTTTATCATATGCTAATGGTAGGCAAGTCTTTGCATAGCAGCAGAGAGAATCCCAGACAAAATGCTATACAGGTATATTTAGGAGGTCAAAAGAAGGGCAAGAGGAAAGTAAAACAAACAAGCAAACCCAAAACCCCACAAGAGACGGGGGATGGGGCACCAAGTTAGACAAGCACATATGGTAACCGTAATATCTCACTTCAAACCAGTGGGCCCCAGGAATTCCAGCCAAAAAGGACTCTCTTGGTAAAATTACACAGCTCCCTATTCACTCATTATTCATTCAAAAAACATTTATCTA
This sequence comes from Myrmecophaga tridactyla, assembly GCA_004026745.1. NCBI lineage: Eukaryota > Metazoa > Chordata > Mammalia > Pilosa > Myrmecophagidae > Myrmecophaga > Myrmecophaga tridactyla. The sequence goes on from PVIY010021126.1 coordinate 22,408, forward strand.
GCATGTACTACGTGCTAAGCACTGTACTGGGTGCTGGATTTATAATAATGAATAAGATACAGCCCTCTGCCCTAGAAGAGCTTGCATCTAACAATCTAATGGGAGAGAGAATACACGAAAACTGATCATGCAGTATTTTGCAGTTACTAAATGCTGTGTAAGAAATTGCCTCAAAACTTATCAGCTTAAAACAACCCTTTTATTAAGCCCATGGATTCTGGGTCCAGTGAGAATGGCCAGACTCTGCTCCAGGATGCGTGAGGCCTCAGGGGAAGCCTCCAGAGCTGAGGGCTGGAGTCACCTGGAGGTGTCTTCACTCACAGGTCACCTGGAGCACTGCATGAGTGTGGCCTGGGCTTCCTCCTGGCATGGTGGCCTCAGGGACGAAGGATTTCTCAGCTGGTGGTTCAGGCTTCCAAAAGTGAGTGACCATGACTTCTGCTGCATTCTTGGTTACAAGGAACCTAGCAGGCCCTCCAGAGTCAAGGGGAGGGGAACTAGATCCCACCTCTTGATGGTGAAAGAGCCCAGGGTTGGGAAGTGTTGTCACAGCCACGTTGGAAAATATGATCTGCTGCAGGCCGGTCATTTAAGACCAATCTGCAAATTCTTTGAAGACTCCTGCCTTCAAAACTTTGGAGCTGGTTCTCCTAACCCTTGAATGTGGGACCGGTTCAGAGACCCTTTTCTATTAACCCCAGGCGTGGAGACGAGGCTGGGTGGCTTGCTGCACCCTGTCAGTGCTGCCCTGCCTGGCTCTTTCTCTCTCAGATCTCCTGTCCTGGGGGCAGGCCCCTCCCCGAACAAGGGCTGTCAGGTAGCCCCAGAAGTGTGGACCATCCAGCCTTCCTCAGGCCCAGCAACGTCTAGACCACCACACAGCCAGATCTGCCCAGCCGCATCTGCTTTGGTTTTCTGACCCACCCAAGCTGTCAGAGATCATAAATGTTTATTGTTGTTTCAAACCTTTGGGCTCTGGACTGGACAACAATAGATAAAAGGACTGCGTATAGTGTGATCAGTCTAAGGGAATCTATAGGAAAGCCACCTGAACCAAGCTTCCTAGATCTCGGAGGATTCCTGAAAGAGGAATTACTGGCAATGCCAAAGACTCAGACTAGGAATGGCAGGCTAAGGCATTTGGACTTGGCCATTCTAAGTAAGAAAGCCGGAAATAGGAAAGGAATTATGGGACGACTTGTAGGCCAAAGTCTGATGAGTCATCTGTAAAATAAAAGTAAGGTAGTAGCTTCCTCTCTTGGTCTGTTCAGAGAATTAAAGGAGCGGATATATTTAAAGAGCTGGGACCCGGATGTGGCCTTTGTCAGGGCACAGTAATTTTCCTACATCTCCATCCGCTTCCCACTTTAAGGCAGCGTCAGCATCTCTCAGGAGTTATTTTTAAATGCCAGGTCCTGGGCCTGGGGCCCCCAGAATTTGCATTGCAGTTAGATTCCTAGCCGGTACATGCAAATGCCCAAAAGTCTGTACAAGCTGCAGAGTTCCTGGACCCTTACACATAGAGCTGGTGATGGGGAACTTTAAATGACAGCCTTAAAAACCAGAAGTGACTGATTTTTTTTTCTTAGAAAGCAAGAAATCATCATCCTGGCTTTTGCAAATGACTTTCTTACTTCTCTATAAGGTCTTTGACCTTGAAGTGCTCTTTGAATAAAAATAAAGCAAACATAAAGAATGATGGTTTCTGCAATTTCCTTTGCTTTTGATGTTTTAGCATTTCCTTGGGTTTGTAGTGCTTATTAATTCAATCCAAAGGAAAACTGTCCCTTTTTTTTTTTAATGATTTTTTTTAACCTTTGCCTTACTGCTGAAGTGCAGGATCAAGCCTCCAACCCCCACACCACTGCCATCTCATTTTCTCCAGAAAGGGTCTGAGGCGATCAATACTGCAAAGGAATTTGGGTTCTTCAGTGAGACAAGGTCTCCTTTGTAAGACGCCCCTGATCTGGGATGATTTCCTCAGCTAACCAGGTACAGGAGGAGCAAGAGGATGCACTTGCGAGAAGCTGTCAGTCCTTCTGCTCCTGCTCCTGCTGATGGAAAGGGTTGTCTGACTGGCCTAGTTTTGCAACCCCCAGGCCACCAAGCTGAAATGTACTTTTTTTTTAGCGAAGCGAGTACCCCTGGCTGAGACAGGCACCCGTTGCTCTGAAACAAGGTGCTAGAGGAGCTCTATGTTTATGGATTTGGAAAGCTCGGAAAAAAGGATGGCCAACTAGACCAAGCGCCTGTGAAACTCTAGTCCGAGACTGCGGTGTGCAGAATGGTTCATTCCGCTCCGGGATCTTCATTTGAATTAAAACACATGGCGCGCTGGTCCCTGATCCTTTCACGAGGATGTGACTGCGGAAGGGGAGAAGAGGCATAGATAAAACCTCCCCAAAGTAATCTTGAGCGATCAAAAAATGAGATTATGCTGATCTATGGTACGTGCTCAAATACACATTTATATGTATTTTTCCATATCCAGCCCGGCTCTGGTGAGACATTGGCAGAGATGGAAGGAGAGGGGGGTGCAGATTTTACTACAGTTACTTGGGGATTTGGGGATAAAATGACAATTTATTTAAGAAAAATGCTGTGACTTTTTTTTTTTTTTTTTGCTAGAGCTGCTCTGCCAAATACCGCACAATGAGTGGGCTTAAACGATGGGAATGTGTTGGCTCAGAGTTTTGAGGCGGGGAGCAGTCTCAGATCTAGAGACGGGCCAGGCTCGCCCTCTCCCTGAAGTCCGTGGCTGTTGTGGAAGCAGCTGCTGGCAGTCTTTGGGTTTCCTTGACTTGAGTGTCACATGGCGACATCCTCTCCTTTCTCTGACTTCCCGGTTCTCTTTATAAAGCTTCCAATAATCCGGACCAGAGCGGCCCGCATTCAGCGGGGCCACACCTTACTGGTGGGCTCCCAGCCCCGCAGGGCGCCGTGGGACCGAGCGCGCGTCATGGTTGGGGTGCAGAACTCAATCCGCACCGCCCGCCCTCCCCTGCCGGCGGGTCCCTCACCCCTGTGCGCGGCGCACAAGCCTCGATTACAAACATTAGTGACATGCTGGATGCCTTCCGTGCCGGACGTGAGCTGCAGAAATGTTAGCTGCGGTTCTCCTTCTTCTGCGTGACGTGCTCACCAAGGCGCCCGGGCCCGCGTCCGCCCTGCTGGGGCCTAGCTGGAGCTCAGCGCTCCTCAGGGCGGTGCCTCTCCCTCTTTCCTCAGCTCTCCTCCTCCAGGCCCCTTCCTCCCCGCCCTCCGTCCCTCCTGCACTCACAGGCACGCTCCATGTTTGCTCTCTGCCTTCTCTTCCCCTCTGCGCCTGTTTTCATTCCAATTTCATCCCCCCACTTTCATCCCGAAGCCGGCTTCTCTGGAAACACTCTCTAGAGCCTTCTCCACTCCCTCTGCCTCCACTCCCCAGGTTACCCCAGTGGGTTCACGGCAGTGCGTGGCCCGGAGAGATTGCTTTTCCTCCTACAGAAGCTGAGTTCCTTCTTTTTTACTTCTTGGAGTAGTGCGAATGTCCTAGGTCCCAGCGTGGTGTTGAATGCCCAGCTATGTGATGACACTGTGAGCCACCGACTGTCTACTCGGGAGGGCTCGCATCCTGTGTGAATATATCTCAATAATATTGTATTCTTTTAAAAAGTGAACCGGACATAAAAATTAAAAGAAAAAAGAAAAAAAGGAACCCATTATGGAGACGCCTCCTCCTTCCCCTAATGGCACAGGCTGTGATAGTTTGAGGGTGGGGGGCACAGAAGCTGTGTGTGGAGGGAAGGTGGAGAGCCCCATTCCCTGACCCCCGCTGCTTACCCCTACCTGGTCTCCCTGGAGGAGGAACCGCCTGCTCACGTCCAGCCTGGCGGCCCCTGGGACTCCCTGGGAGGGCTGGCCAGGTGGGGAGGGGCACCACTGCCTGGATGAGTTGGTCCCTTGGGTGCCACCCACCAAGACGTAGGGGACCAGGCCCGTGGCAGGGTCTCGCCGGGGCTTGGACCTCAGCCTTCTCTACTGAGCCCTCTGGCCCCAGGGTGGGGGCTGTAGGTGCCCCACTTTGCCAACCCAGGAGTCTGGGAATTGGGGGGTTGCTAATTGGTCGGGGTCCAAGAGGCTGGGGCCTGGGAATAAACTGGGGTCCTGGACAGTTTCTGAAACAGTGAGGGTCCCTGAAAGTCTTTTAAGGGGCAAGCTGGTGTTCCAAGGAGCACAGAGGCCGCGTGTTGTTTGTGCAGGAAGCTGTGCTGCCAGATGCAGCCCGCCCATGCTTGGGGCCTTCTGACCTACCTCCCGGGGCAGCCCCTCCCACCCATAAGGGCCCAGTGTGGGTGGCCACCCAAGGCTGGAACAAGCCAAGGGCCCCACGTGTGATCGGAGCCCCTTTAACTTTGGCCTCATTGCCCCACGCTTGGAACAGTGAGAAGAGATGTAGGACAGCTGGGCATGACGAGAAGGTCACAGGTGAAATGATAGATGAGTGTTGGCCGAAGATGGTGGCCGCCTCATCGAAAGGTTTTTTGACTATTTTCTGCGAGTCTGATGCACGGTGGTATTATGTGTTATTTGTGCAGAAGAGACTAAGGGGCCAGTTGATGGTTTTTGTCATTTCTGTATAATTACCAAACTCGAATCCTTTTAAAACCTGCATTATAAAGGCTGTCTCTTATATCCAGATGTTCTCTAATAGGCCAGTGACAAACGTTTAGACTGCAGATAATCTGTTCCAAAGGCTTACTGCATCACGGATTGAAAAAATATACCTGGGTCTTCAGAGAATGAATAAAAATTAGCAGTAATTTTGGTCTTTGTTGGTTTGAGGTTTAAAATACAGAATCTGGAGTTTAAAATATAGAATCTTGGGCAGGCTATGGTGGCTCAAGTGGCAGACTTCTCACCCGCCATGCCTGTGCCTGCCCATGTGAAAAAAAAAAGTATATATATATATATATATATAATCTTGATAATACAAACAAGATATTTTTCCCTTAACGAGCTGTGTAAACTTGTGTCCAATCGAAAAACTGCGAAAGTTGTAGGTTAGTTGTCGTTAATATTCACGCATTCTGCCCATGCAAAGACAAATAAGTATAGCCAGGCATGATCCTAAGTCCTTTAAGTGTACAAGCTTATTTAAACCTTATAACAGTTATTAAAGATGAGAAAAGTTAGAAACAGAGAAGTTAGGCAATTTGCTCAAGGTCACACAGCTAGTCAGTGGTGAAGCCAAGATTCAGACCCAGACTGAATAACTATATATGCTATCTTCAACTCTAAAAGTACTTCTTCAAACCTGATTTATCTTTTTCACTGCAGATAGGACAGGATTTCTCAACAGTAGCACCGTTGACATTTTGGGCTGGATTAGTCTTTGCTGTGGGGGACTGAGTGGCCTGTGTATGGTAGGATTTAAAGGAGCATCCCTGGCCTCTATCCCCTGAGTGCCAGTAGCGCCCTCCCCAGATGTGACAAGCAAACATGACTCCAGACCTTGGTAAACATCCCTGGGTGGAGCAGGTGGGGGAGGTAAAGGTCAGAATTGCACCCAGCTGAGACACAGTGGCTGTCAAGAGAAAAATTATTTGAAGACTATACATATGGACAAAGTAAGAAGAATGATCTAGAAATCTTTAAAATTATATTTTAGAAAGAATCTATAAATCATCCCAATTATCCATTTTTTTTTAAATTAAGACTGAGAAATATGAAATTCTCCCATGAGCATATCAATAAAGAAAATGAAAATATACTCCAGTTGTTTATTATAGAAGAGGAAAGGGAAGGATTTAAAGATATAAAGTACAGGAAGAGTAGAGGGGAAACAGAGAAAACACAAGTACAGCGAAAAGAGATACATGGAAAGAGAACTCCAAGTTGCTTAGCCTGAAAAGTTTGAGTGAATGAACACTGTGTGTAGTATTTGTTTCTGTTGAAAGTGAGGCCAAGACCGTATTTCATTCAATCAACAGTGAATATTTACTGATTCCGACATTTTCTCTAAAACCCAGGTGAGTAGCTGTATTCCCAGAACTTGAATGCCTGCAGGCTCTTAACCTCCCTGGCTGGTGCCCTCTGTGGATAACCTCCCCGAGAAGCTTGAGTCATCAGGTCTTCTTCGCAGTCTGTCCCTCCCCACCCCACCTCCTAACCACCCCTGTCCTCGCCACCTCGGGAGCTAGTTCACGATGATTGCGCTAAGCTAAGAGCAGCAGGGAACATGAAGCCGTCTAAGAAGGGCCCAGAGGAAAGGTCAAATCTGATTTGGGAGCTAAAACCTGGAGTATATGAAATCAAGAGTGCGCCGAGCAGCACACCCCTGCAAGGCTCTGTGCTGAGGCAGGAGGCGGGCACCCCTGCTGCTGACTGAGGGGCACAGATGGTGGGTGCAGTGGAGACTTTCTGTAGGGGAGCCAACCAGATTTATCCCTTCCTGAAAATCTAAACATCCACTTGCACATCAAATGCTCTGAGAAGTCTGATGGCAAAGACCCTGGCTTATTTTATTTTTTTCCCAAATGACCAATCTCCCAAAACGCTTTCTTGTCATTGCCTAATATTGTCTTACCAAATTAGAGTTCCGTGGAACAGAGTTTGGGAAACTGGCTTAACAGCTATGGGTAAAGTCTCCAGATGTTTGTTTCTCCCAACTGTGAACAGAAAATACATTCATCCCACAAACTACCCTTCCCTGGTCTGACTCATCCTCTGCCTGCCATTTAAATGGGCACCAGGTACACAAGTCTACACATTCTTTTCTGACCTTCTATATTTCTTTTCTAACCCTCTGTATTTCCCCACCCTCTCCACCTTATACTATCCTTAAAGACATGCCGGGATAGGTCATCCCACTGGTGAAAACCCTCCAGCGCCTTCCCCACACATTTACAATAAAATCTAAATTTCTGGCTGTGGTCTATGGGGACTGACATGATCTGGCCAGGTCCCAGTTTCCTTGTCCTCTCACCCCTGACATCACACATTGTGTTTCAAACACCCTTAACCTTATGCAGTGTCGAAAATTCACCTGGCATGCCCCCATTTCAAGACGTGTACACCTTCTGTTCCCCTGCTGGAGATCTCTCCCAGGATGTCCACATCAGTAGGTTCTCTAAGACTACCTACTCAGGGGACCCCTGACCACCCCGTATAAAATCTGACCCTATCACCAGCACTCTCCCTCAACTCTTCCTTCCCTTAACACGCATTATTTCCCTGTAAGGCACACACCACTGCTTGTTCTTCTGTCATATCTGTCCAATGTCTTCTCCATGGACTAGAAGTCCATGGAGGCTTTGTCTGTCTGTTCACAACTAACCCCCCAGTGCCTGCAGTGGTACCACATAGGAAGTGCTACATAAATATTTGCAAAATGAATAAGTCTTCTTGTAACTCTCCCAGCCTTCAGATGAGCTATTCATCCTTCCAGGGTCTCCTCTCCTTGTGTGTAGGGTTTCACACATTAAATTGAACTATGACCCTTCATGCTAGTCTTTGCCCTGACTCTTTCCGCTAACTCTGTTGCATCAGACCTATTTGGAGCCTTAGGTTAGCCCTCTTCCAACCTACCCCCAACTCAATCACCAGGTGTTTGAGGTATCTCTGTTCCATCTGACACCGACTGCCACCATTTTTCATTAAGAAATGTTCTTTTCTGTTCATTTCCAGGACACCCATCCTCCTGATTTCCTTCAGCCTCCCACATTCTCTACTTCCTGACTTTTTCTTAGTGTTTCTTTACATGTTGGTAAAAGTTCAGCATTCAGTTTCCAAAGTCTTACTTACCCTACCCCCAACTGCTGGCTTTCCTAGCCTCCTAGAAAGATAGCATTCTGGATGACAAAGCAAATCATTGAAGCAAGAACTTACGATGACCTTTCTGTTTTGTGATTGTCTTATCATGAAGGTCCAATATGTTATTTCGGTCCTAAAATTCTAATACCATTAAGGGCTTCCAAATATCCAGACATGTAGCAGCTGTACTGATCACAAAACCTTGTGAATGAAACCCCGGACACCAAGTATAAGAGAGGGGGATCTTTAACAATATCAGAACACTTGGAGAAAAAATGTAGTTTGAGAGGACCTTGAGAAATGTTTTATGCAAGGCTTCTCTCAATGTCAGATACTGGAGAATTAACATGCCACCACACTGATAAAGAAAAGAGAATTAGGAACAGTTGCATGTCTTGAATGAGTCCAAAGGGAATGTTAAGCCTTCTAAACATGTGGAAAGTTTTGGGTCCAGGAGATAATAGTGTGGCTTTCCTAGAATTCATTCTTTTTCAGAATGGAGGACAATGACCAATGCATGGCGTAGTCTAATGCACTGGATATTCCAAGGTTTCTATCCTCCCTCAAAGTCTTTGACCATTTGATGAGGTCCTACAAAGTGTGTTTTTGCTGTAAGCATCGATAACATGCCAAGGGAACTATTACATGAAATGCACTCTAGAAAGCTTCTCTGAGCTTTTAAGGAGGGCTGGGTATTGTGCAAGCTGGTAACTCTAATGATCATGAAATCACTATAATTCTAGACGACTTTAAGGTTTGGAACAACTTGAAGGGCACACCAGGCAATGACTGTTTGTTTATAGGGTGTTCATAATTCAGTTTGTATTCCTGTCCAATTGTTGCCCTTTATGCTTGTCTTTTCTGAATGACAGCTTTATTCCCCTCATTCAGAAACTCCGTCGTTGGAAAGGGAAAGCTAGAATCTCACTCTGGAAATGGTAGGCTGTCTTGTCTTGAATTACCCTTCAAACTGAATTTCAGTTAAATGGGAAGAAGGCTTCTGATTCTGAATAATGTTTCTGGGTGTGATCAAATTGTTTTCTATTCTTTTGCAGAAAAGACTAGAAGGCAGTTTTGTACCTAGATAACAATGGGCTCTTCTAGAGGGCCCCACAAAATGGTACCCTTCTCAATAAATTTTCTGAAAGCTTATGAAATTAAGCAAACGCATGGAATATACTAGCCGAAATATTACCTTTGTTGCTGGTAAAGCCTAACTTGGAGGATATGGCTTAGTGTGAGAGATGTGTGAGTTTCGTCCAACACATCCCAGGCAATGCTGGCCCAGTGCAGGTAGGCTTCCAAGGTCAAAGGGTAGTGTCCTGAGGAAGCAGGAAAATGTCACTTGAGAGGGAGGTGCAGAGTCACCCAAGTATGCTGGGCTTTTAACCTTCCCAAAATTTCCAGTCATGTGGATTACTCCACCGCTCCAGGGGCTAGTGAGTATGCAGAGAGCGGAGGTTATATTTAAGGAAGAGTCCCACTTTGTGGAGACCAGAAGTAAGGAAAAATGTTCCTCTCTAAAAGAGAAGTATATCTGATAAGTGATGGAAACTATGTCATTCAATCAGTACTCCAATATTTATTGATCTCCTACTTTGTAATGGGCACCATGTCTGTTAATAATAAGATGGACAAAGTAAGTTTCTTCTCTCAAGTAACAGTGTTGTGAAAGAAACACACACACACACACACACACACACGAAATACAAAAGGAAAGTGACGAAGTTTGGCAGTGAGGCTGGTGGGGCATACAGAATAGCTCACAAAGGGCCTTTATATCATGCTAAGAATCTTTATCCTATCTTTCAGGTCAGCACTGTCCAATAGAAATACCATGATATTTCTACTCATGAGTAAAAAAACATGAGTATTTCTATTGTAATGTAAATTATGAATTACGGAAGCCACATTAAAAATTTTTCAAAAACAACTGAAATTAATTTTAATATTTTATTTGCCCCAATATATTCAAAATGTGATCATTTCAAAATGTAATTAGTATTTAAAAAGCTGCTAATGAGATACTTTACATTTGTTTTTTCATACTAAGTCTTTGAAATCCAGTATGTGTTTTACATTTATAGCACACCTCAACACAGACTAGCCAGTTTTCACGTGGTCAGTGGCTATGTGTTCATTGGCTCTCATATTGGACAGCACAGCATTAGATAATGATTAATAGCCCCAAGTTACATATGGGAAAAAATAAAGCTGAAGAAAGCTGAAGCAAAATGAGTTCCATTTCCAATAATGTGGCAGCTTAGGTTATTGTGCTCAATTTCTTTTCTTCAAGCAACTAAAAATACTGGATAAGGTATTTTTTAAATCTTAAAAGTATCTAAGAGCTGTAAAGAAAATAAGACTTTACAAGGGAAAATATCAGGACAGTAGGAGTTCATATAGTCAATGAAGGCACCAATAGGGCTTTTGAGGATAAATGTTGAACCAGGTAAATTTAAGCTTCAGTTTTTTATAGCACAGAGGACATGGAAGTCAAGACCCAGAGCCTGTCCCTGGAGTTTAATGGGAGATTCTCAGCCCATGAAGCTGGAACCCTGAAAGGCTACATCTTAAGCATAAGAATCAACCAAAAGTAAACCCATCCCATACACCCAGAGCACTACAAAGTTCTGAGCTGAGCTGAGGATGATAAAAAGTCCCTGAAAAGTCATAATCACAGGGCAGCATTCCTGTACATTTGTAGTCCAAATTCATATCACCTGGTTTCTAGAATGCCTCCAACTGTTGCTAGTATAAAATAGTCTTGGACTAAACACATGGCACCTGTGAGGAACAGAAATTATAAAAAGTAATCTAGGAGATTTTTAAAAGAATTAAAAAAACCTATAGTAATAAAAATAAAGTAATAATAACTGAATTTTAAAGCTCAACATATAGGTTTTATAGCAGCTTAAACACAGCTGAAATGAAAATTAGTGAACTGGAAGATACAATAGAAGGAATTAACCAGAATACAGCAGAGATACAGAGACAGAAAATATAAAAGAAAGTTGGAATAGAGAATAAAATGAAGAGAGGAGGAGGGAGGAGGCAATGTTTGAAGAGACAAGGGCTGAGAATGTTCCAGAACTGATGAATGACACCAGTCCAAAGATTTAGGATGCCCCATGAACCCATAGAGTATAGTTAAAAAAAAAAAAAAGAAGTCACTCTTAGACATATTATAGTGAAATTGCAGGAAAGTAAAATGCAAGAAAAAAGCTATTAAATGTCACCAGACATAAAAAGACAGACAGCCTTCCAAAGGGTGACAGACTGAAGATGAACTTCTTACCAGCAACAATAAGAGCCAGATGATAATCCAGGCATATCTTTAATGTGTGATGAGAGAAAATAAGTGCTAGTCTAGAATTCTATACTCAGCAAAAATAACTTCCAAGAAGAAACAGTACAACAAAAGTTTTCACACAAACAATAACTGAATCTGTCACCATCAGACCCTCACTAAAAAAAATGCTAGAAACATCACTTCAGGAAGAGAAAAGTGATCCCAGATGGATGTCTGAGATACAAAAATAAAAGAAGAGTAAAAAAAAAAAGTGCTAAGTATATGGATAAATGTAAACACTACATAAACAGCAACCATAAAACCTGAGGGATTAAGTTAAAAGAATAAAATTAAAACACCACACTAGAATATCATAAAAGACATGCAGAATGATAAATTGAGATAATATTTTAAGGTCTTTGTATTTCCTGGTAAGAGAATGACTAGCCTTTGAAGCTGATAAGTATGCGTTTCATAAATTCCAGGGTAACCATTTCAAAGAATAGTAAGAATATATAACTTCTAACTGGTGGAATACAAAAGTGATTTAAAATAACTATACCAAAAGAAGGCAAGGCACATTGAAGTTATGGGATGAATAGACTGCACAAAATAAGATGTTCCCTATAAATCCAGGAGCAGAACAATGTACCACCGTGTATGCTGCCCTGTCTAGCCATAATTGGGATTGGGGCCATTAAGAGTTGCAAGCACATTTCTGCCTGCAAGATTTAAGGAAAAAAGTTAAATAACTTGTCCAAGTTTATTCAGCTAAAACATAGTAGAGTCAGTAACCGAATCCAGCTACAGAGTCTGAGCTATTTGATGCAACAAGAATCATCTTGAAGTTTAATTTTGTCCACATTAACTTAAAAAGGCTGTAACTCATTTTTTGCAGCTACAATCTTACCAAATGAAATGCTTTAGATGCAGTCTCCAGCTCAAGTAATCTATGTCTGACAAAAATCTTTGTTACTGAAATTTTAAATGTCAATCTATAAAGCAAAATGGCTGCAATTTTACCTTGATTGTGTTCTTTAATTATTCAATCAATGTCTCCTGGACTGACAGGTGAGGAAAAATAAATAGAAACATGTCTCATCTTGTCTGGCTTTGATTTCACCAACCAGCTAAAGCTACTAGGAGTAGAAAGTTTACCCACTTGCATCCAAGATATTTTGGACCTTTTTCTTTGTACCACATAGCCCCCTAACTTTAGTGACAAGGGGAGCTGACCCCCTTGGTCTGAGCCGGCATTCCAAGAGTTGACTTCTCAACAGTTGAGTTTATATTGCAGTGGTATAATTTTCCTAGTTTCAGTCAGTTCCTAAGTACCAAGTTTTAACTGGTTTACGTGTTGCTGATTCTTAATTTGCTTCAGAGCATAGTGGTTAAGACTGAGGGAGTTTGGAGGCAGATAGGCCAACTCTGAGTCTGGGTTTGATAGCTAGTGGCTTCTGACCTTGGGTAGTTTACTTAAGTCCTCTAAAGTTTGATGTTCTCATCTGTTAAAAGAGAATACTAAGGGGTGCAAGGATAGTTCAGTGGTAGAATTTTTGCCTGCCATGCAGGAGACCTGGGTTCAATTCCCAGCCTCAAAAGACAAAAAAGAAGCAAAACAAACAACAAAAATCAACAAATGGTCCTGCAATAATGGGATACTCACATGGAAAAATAATAAAATGTGACCCCGCCATACAGCATACAAAAAAAAACATACTATACCTGCCTCATTATAGAAGATAACATTTGCAAAATACATATAACAACGCATAGCCCTTAATGAGCGCTTAATAGATATTATTGTATTTGTAAAAAATTATTTGCCTTCTTAATATATTCTCAAACTATTCAAATATCAATGTAGCAATGCTAAGGAGAGTTGGCACACCAATATTAACAAGGAATCTACCTTTCTCCTTGTGGGAAATCTGGATGGAGAAAACAATCTTCCTCTGGATGCATGGATATATTTGTCAAGAACCAAGAACAAACTTGACTCTCATTATAACCTAAGATTATAGCCTATTGGATAAATAGATTTAATTATCACCCAAATGCCAAAACTGTTGACTTTTCTAATGAGCACTTCCTTGCTGCTTAGCTCTATTCTAGAGATGGATATTTTGGATCATATGGAAATTGGTCCTTTTTCCTTCAGATGTTTTGGGACTTGGTATATTGCTGATCTTTCTTTACTATATACATGATTGGAGGGTGATATTTGGGGGGATTCAGAAGTTACAGTGAAATAAAGAAGGTTTCTTTCCCCTGGATCAATATTTTAAGGTCTCAGGATTTGATAGCACCTCAGCTTTGCTTTCTTCTAAATAAAGCTTCCCATTAACTCTCTATCCATAGATCACAGATAACTGAAACCAGCTGGGGGGTGGGGGGCTGTGTTAAAACCAGAAATATAAAACAATATTTTATGCATTTTCTGTAACTTTTAAAAATATATAATCACTTTTAAAAATACATATTTTATTGAGATACCTTCACGCAATATTGTCCACCCAATGTATACAATAAATGGCTCACAATGTTGTACATTCATAGTTGTATCACATAGTTGTACATTCATTACCATGATCATTTATAGAAAAAAGAAATAAAGAGAAAAAAGAAAAAAAACCCCATACATCCCATTCCTCTTACCCCTCCTTGTTACTTTTTTTAATGGGAGAAATATAAAACGGTCAGCTCACTTTGTTTTGTATTTTTTTTTAATTCCCATCTTTCATAGAATCTAAACAGTCATTTAATGCAAGATGCATCATTTTATACATCATTAAGAAAGAAAAAAAATTCTCCAATTAAAGTACATCATCAACAGTAAGATGCATCCCGGCTTTAGAGTGTGTACCAAACTGCATCTCTGAATTGTTAAAATACGGCACAGAACATGGTCCAGCACAAAGCACAGTTCTTTCCTAAAAATTAAAGCAAATATTAAAAGGAACTACACTTCGGGTTCCGTTTGGCCTCTTGTGGGGTGGCCGTGGGAGATGGGGCGGAAGATGAGGAAAGGATGGACAGAGACGGTCCAGGCAGAAAGAGGACAGCAGGTTGGCACTGAAGGCTCCAGAGGCAGCCAAAGGACCCCGGAGGGCGCGCTGCTCCCGGCTGCGTGGAGCTGGCTATGCTAACACGGCGGCCCGGATCCCCCAAGGTGGAACCCCAACCAGAGAAAAGTTCAGCTCCTTAGACTCTCTGCACCCCAGTTTCTTGTTCGTACAGTCATATTCGTACCCTGACAGTTGATCATGGGGCAAAACGAACGCGTTACTGTCTGGGAACAAGCATGGCTCATTGACCGGATGCAGCGTGCGCTCAAGCAATCCTGGTTCTCTCTGGCTCCCTGCGTTCCTCTCGTCGCCTCCTCTCGTCGCCTCTTCCTCAAGCCCACTTGCTTTTCACCAAGGTCTGAGCCGGGTTGCCTCGTCCCCCGATTCCCATCACTGCAGTAGCGCTCTCAGGGTAGAGCTGTTGCATCAGCTTCCGGCTCACTCACGCTCATTAGCTTCCAACAGGCGCTGGACAGGGATCACCTGTGCCTGCTCACAGGTGCAACAGCCGCCTAAGTCACAGTCTCAGGGTCCCCCAGGCTGCCAAGCAATTAGGGTTTAGTAACGCTGTGGCTGTACCAGTCACTTGATTAGAAAAAGCTCAGCCAAATGCTGGTTACTTTCAAACATTGGGATGCTTTCAAACATTGGGATGTCACAAAGACACATATTTGCCATTTAAAAATTGTTAGGATTCTAAGAAACGCGTGTCCTGTATGTTGAGAGATCAGGAGGGGAAGAGGCCTGTCCAGCACCTGCCTGCATAACTCAGCTGAGTACTGTAATTCTGCTCCCCGGAATCTGAGCGGCCTTGGGAAAACCGTTTACCTTCCCACTTAGCATCTGTAAAATGGGATGTTAACCCCCATTGCACCAGACGGCTGTGAGGGTTAGGTGTGTACTGCTTGTGAAGGGGAGGGGGTATTTTCCATTCATCCCTGAGCTGCCTTCCTTGGGCCACGGCCATGCTAGTTACCATGGCAACTGCTGGGTTGGTAAGGATTCAGACTGCCAGATTTAGCAATTAAAAATGAAAAATTCAGAACGCTTAGTTAAATTTGAATTCCAGATGAAAACGAATAATTTTCGTAGTAGTATATCCCAAATATGGTATAGTTGATACTTTATTATATCTTTAGTATTGTGTGGGACATGCGTAGACTGAAAAATAATTGGTGTTTATCTGAAATTCAAATTTAACTGGGCGTCCTGTATTTTATCTGGTAACCCTAACAGGAATAGGATATTAACTGGTTGAAAATGCTAGTAAGAAGGATTGCTTGAAACAATAGACTAAGTTAGGATCTCAGAACTATTTATCACAAATCTGCTAGAAGAATAAAAGAATGCCCAATGATACATTATCCTTGATAATGAAAAGTTGCTCTACTGAAAAAGTTGGTCCTACACTAGAAAGCACAGTTAAATATTTTATGACTGCTGAGGCTGAGATAAGAAAGCAATTTTTCATACGTGAAGAAAACGGTTTTTAAAGAACAATTCTGGGATAGTTTCTCCTTTTCACTTCTGGCCCTAAAAAATTTTTTTGAAATTGTGTATACCTCAGCATCTTGATTTTTTATTATCCTTTGTAAAATGTATATATTTCTCTATGACTAATACATTTGAATTATGAAAATAAACCTAAGTATATTTTAATGAGGAGAAGGTGAGAGAAAATGTAAGTTGAAGTTGTTGGTTTTTTTTTTTTATTGTGTTGTATAACATATATACGAAGCAAAGAAATAAAAAAGCAATAGTTTTCAAAGCACTCTTCGACAAATAGTTACAGGATAGATCCCAGAGTTTGTCATGGACTACCATATGATCCTTTCACATTTTTCCTTCTAGCTGCTCCAGAATATAGGAGACTAGAGGGCTTAAATATTTCTTTATCATCACAATAGACTTTTTTCCTTCTTTTTTTGTGAAAAATAACATATATACAAAAAAGCTATAAATTTCAAAGCACAGCACCACAATTAGTTGTAGAACAAATTTCAGACTTTGACATGGTTACAATTTCACAATTTTACGTTTTTACTTCTAGCTGCTCTAAAATCCTGGAGACTAAAAGAGATATCAGTTTAATGATTCAGCATTCATATTCATTTGTTAAATCCTATCTTCTATGTATAATTCCACCATCACCTTTGATCTTTCCATACCTCTCACTGGGGTTGTTTGGACTATGGCAATTCCAATTTTTTGCTATTGGAAGGGTCTGTCACTAATATGGGGTAGGGAGGTGGAACTATCTGATGTTCTGGAGAGGCTGGGCTAGGTTTCAGGATTTATCTGGACCAGGGACTCATTTGGAGGTTGTAGGTTTCTGGCAAGTTACTCTAGTGCGTGGAGCCCTTGTGGAATCTTATCAATTGCCCTAGGTGTTCTTTAGGATTGGCTGGACTGGTCCTGGTTGGGGGTTGGCAGGTTATGATAAGAGCAACCTCCAGAGTAGCCTCTGGACTCTATTTGAGCTCTCTCAGTCACTGATACGTTATTAATTACACTTCTTTTCTGCTTTTGGTCAGGATGGAATTAAGGTGAAGTTTTAAAGCAGATATTTATTTATATTAAGGGGATTATAAAATTTGCTTTAAATTCACTAAAGATATGGGTAATTTCTTAATGTTGCTTCAAAAATTTATATCGGGCTTTAGACTCTACCATCCTTAACTGATCTTTTTTTTGTTTGCTTACTTTTTTTAATGCAATTTTATCGAGATATGTTCACACAGCATAGAAACCCTCTGAAGTGTGTAATCACAGGGTCATCACATTGTTGTACATCCAGTCTCATGAGCAATCTTAGAACATGTCATTACTCCAGAAAATAAATAAAAAGGAAAAAGAAGGCCCTAATCCTCCCATACTCCTTATGCTCCCCTATTATTGACCCATAGTATTGGTGTGATACATTTGTTACTGTTAATGAAACAGTATTAAAATATTATGCTAACTATAGTCCATAGTGTGCAAAGGGTACATTTTTCCCACATAGCACTTTATTATTAACTTCCTATAATAAAGTCGAACATCTGCTAGTTCATGAAATAATTTTTTTATATTTGTACCGCTTAACTCATTTTGAATGACCAGGATCTTTGTGAATTTCCTCTTAAAGGGCTCATGCCGTCACCCAGGTTGTTGAATTGGAAGTATTTGTTGAAACCCGGTATTTGTAGGCTCTACCACCGGCAACATCAAATGAGCAAGCTAATGCCCCTCCCTTAAGGTCTCTACACTTGACGGTGAACAAAAGTGTTGGGCCCCAGCCCAACCCAACCAAAACATGCTCATGACCAGAATATGAGGAAGAAAAGAAGTACTGAAGACAGAGACAGATCAAGGGAAGACACTGCTGCTACCTACAGTTCATTTGCAAACATTAGTCTCCGCTAATGTTCACATAATTCTGTGAATAATAGTATATTATTCCATTCCCTTTTTTCTTTTAACAGATAAATCTGAAGGCCATAGAAGTTAATTAGTAAACCAGTGTCACAAAGTTAGTAAGTGCTGGAATGGAGATTCAAATTCAGGTGTCCGACCTCAAAGTATGATCCTGTGTCACTATTGGGGGATTCAGAAGAGAGGAAAATTGCTTCTAATGGAGGTTGCATGGTGGGAGTGAACAAGGAAAACTCCATAGAGGTGACCGCATTTGAATTGAAACTTGGAAGACACATCAGGTTTGGACATTCTGTGGAAAGGAAAAAACTTTCAGGCCATGAAAACAGTTGAACAAGAGGCCAAAGCTTGGGGAAGGTACAGAGAATTCTAAGTAGCTCCAGAAACAGCATGTAGAGTTCAGACCAATAAGTAAATTTGCAATCTCAGCAGAGAAGTGGGTGGGTCCCAATGGCTGGTACCACCAAGTAACGTATGTGTATCTGCATGTCACAGGACACTCAGACCCTCGATCCCTGGAGGAGAACACAGCCTCTCCCTGTGCATGGCCAGTGTGCCTTCTGGTTGATGCATCCTTCCTATAGATGAGTCCATTTAAAAAAATTAATTTGGTGCCTGAGTCCTGGTTTGGGAGCCACTTGGTCTCCTTTGTGTTTGTTTTCCAGTTTAACTTTGAGAGGACCACCTACCCCTACCCGTAGTCTTTTGGTAGAAATTTAGCATTGAACTTGTGTTCTGCTCACTGGGCACATCCAGCTTCAGAAATATAGGTTCCATGAAAGGAGGCATGGAAAGACCTTCAGTCTTCAATAAAACTTTTGGCCTGAGACTTAGCAAGACTGTAAAATTTTGATACATATGGGAGGGTAAGAACCTTAGCAAACAACCACTGCCTTCATATTCTTGGCTTCAAGAGTCTTCTATCCTTAAAATGAATTAGAAAGTACTTCTGGAGGGTCCACTCCCATTGACCCTTTAGGAGAGGGAGACCAGAAGGCTAGACTTCCAGACTGTCTCCAGAACTGTTAAAAACCTATGGGAATTGAAATAGCACACTGTCTAAGTAATGGCCCAAGAGTGTCAAAGAGGACCTGACCTTAGGGAAAGTCACCTTCTGTTCCCAATCTTATGGCACAGCAAATGACTGTTCACAAGTTAAGGTCAATTAAGAATTTGGAGTCTATTTTGGAATAGACTATTCCAATTTGGAATAGTTTTCCAAAGCAGGGGTTTTTGATCCCTGTACTGAAGGGCAGTGGAATTTGGTGGCGATATAAAGAAGATAAAAAAGAAGGGCATTGTGTGTGGGTATGGGAGAGGTAAAGGGGTGTGTCATTGTGAGTACTCTATGCCAGACACTTTATAGTGTCCAACACATTGTAATAAATTCTTATTTAACTTGGATGTTCCTGAGCTCAGTTCAGTAAAAGGGGCTGAAAACTTAGCCTTCTACTGTCCCTCCACTACAATGCCAAGGAACCTGGCAGAGAAAGTTCTTAGTAAGTATCTGCACATTTGATTTAAGATCAAAAAGATTGCCCAAAGCCTGTAATTATTAAAGAACATTCATTTAGCTTTTGTCTTCTGTGTGCTTGATGTTCAGCCTCCACCACAGTCTAGAAGGTCAAATTTCATATCCACTTAAGATGTCAGGAGCCCAAGGGCCTGGAAGACTAAGCCTCCCAAAGTCACTCTGCCAACAAGTGGTGGGTGAGGCTCAGTTTTGAGCCTCTGTGGCCTGACACCTACATAGGCCAGACCAAGGCACTGGAAATTTTTTTTGTTGACAGTGGAAATGATGGAAGATTTAGAGAAAAATTTCCTACTCCATTCAATGAGCAATGAAGGGCAGAAAAATGAATACTTGTATACTTTGGGAACTTTAGACCTTTTAATTGCTTCTATTATAGTAGTAGCAAAATGTAAAGTGTTTTTCAAATTGCATTTTAATCTTCATCTCTTTCCAAAATTAAGAAACTGGAAATTCATGGGCAGTCTTGGTCTACATTTTACGTGTGAAAATGAGATGTCCTTACTTGTGTGTTTCCTTGCGGGTCCAAGAGGAGCAGCAGTGAATAGTTGACCAGAACTAAGAATTTTCTTGGGGAATGCCTCCTGCCCATGGACATATTGCCCCTCTTACACTTGTTCTTCAGTGGAAGAATGAACATGTTTTCTTAACCTTTTTTATCATTAAGAACTTAAATACAGATGAATAGAGAGAATACAATGTGTTCCCCATATTCAGATACCTAGATTTAATGCTGAATATTTGTCATTCTGGCATTTTAAAAAAATATTAATTGATTTAAAGTTTTTAGGAATTGTCTTTTTTTAATAAACTTTTTTTATTAATTAAAAAACTTAACAAAAGAACATTAAGATATCATTCCATTCTACATACACAATCAGTAATTCTTAATATTATCACATAGTTGCATATTCATCATTTCTTAGAACATTTGCATCGATTTAGAAAAAGAAATAAAAAGACAACAGAAAAAGAAATAAAACGATAATAGAGAAAAAAAGATTATACATACCATACCCCTTACCCCTTGTTTTCATTTATCACTAGCATTTCAAACTAAATTTATTTTAACATTTGTTCCCCCTACTATTTATTTTTATTCCATATGTTCTACTCTTCTGTTGATATAGTAGCTAAAAGGAGCATCAGACACAAGGTTTTCACATTCACAGAGTCTCTCAATCATCATCAAGAAACATGGCTACTGGAACACAGCTCTACATTTTCAGGCAATTCCCTCTAGCCTCTCTGCTACATCTCGAACAACAAGGTGATATCTACTTAATGCATAAGAATAACCTCCAGGATAACCTCTCGACTCTGTTTGGAATCTCTCAGCCATTGACACTTG
>PVIY010021127.1:0-10036 GCA_004026745.1 Myrmecophaga tridactyla
GGAAGACTGTATTTCTCAGTAGTATTCTAAATGGCATTTTAATTTCTAACCAATTTTTAATTTATCACTGGAATTTGCATCAATATATTTATACGTGTTTACAAAATAGCAAATCTTGGCATTTATTTTCTAACAAGTTAAATAGCTGTATTTTCCCATGATAAAAATACAAGAATGCAATAATCATCTTAGAAGGTATTCTAGAAGATAACCAAAAATCTTACCTCTGTTAAGTGAATAATTCAACTTTTCTTCTTTAAATTCGTCAGAAAATAAAGCATTTCTTTGAGGTAAAGATTTTTCACAATCTGAAAATTAAAATCGATATATTATAGAAAAATAACTTTTATATAAACTGATACTACTAAAGCAAATTATTTTTTCAGAAGTATTTCCTATATTCACTCCTAATGTTTAAAGAAATGTAGCAGGACTCTTCAGAGCTCCTTCAAAAAGTTTAATAACTTATTGACTTGCACTTCAGCATATCATTTAATGTTTGAATGGCCCTCATGCTCAAAATACAAGAATGCAATAATCATCTTAGAAAGTATTCTAGAAAATAACTAAAGGTTTTGCCTCCCTTCAATAACAAATACATTTATCATCCTTATGTTTGTCAGAAAATAAAACAGGTGTTTGAGGTAAAGATTTTTCACACTCTGGAAAAAAATATTGATACATTATAGCAATAAGTAACTTTTATATAAAATATTAACACTATAAGCAAATTATTTTTTCAGAAATATATCCTTCAATTGACTCCTAATACATAGAGATATGTAGCAGCACTTTTCAAAACCCCTTTTAAAAGTTGCATAGCTTGTCGCACTTGACCTCGGTGTATTGTCTAATGTCTGAAAAGCCCTTTATGGAAAAATAACATTTATCAATAAATCTTGTCCTACACTTAATCTCTATCTTCGTTTGCCAACATTACATGTTTTGCCTACAAAGGAAAAGAAGCCGGACATGTCTTTTCTCAGGTGCAAGAACATTTTAAAACCGCTGCCGTACCTTCCCAGGAAGTGGGGTGGAGGGGTTCCTCCCCCGCTGCTGGGGGGCAGCAGTGGGCCTGGGGCAGCCCCTGGGCCCCGGCCCTGGGCACCGCTCTCCACTGGAAGGAACTCGGGTGTCTTCTGCGCACAGCAGGGTCTGCTGTAGTGTCCCAGAGCAGAGAGGCACGTTTTTCGTTGACTGGACCCATTTTCGAATCCTTTTCTGCCTCCTTTTTTAACAGCGCATCCTCACTTTCTCCAAAGCAATTCTCTTGCCCATTGTTTGTTTCCACAGTGCTCAGCATTTCTTTGTCCTCACTAATTTCGTGAAACATTCGAAGTTCGTCAAGTACCAAATCAAATTTACTCTTCATTTCAAAATCCTTTCTTATCGTCAGAGCTTCTGTTGGTAAACACTTAGCAGTTAAATCCTGAAAACATTCTTTGTTCCCTGCACTCAAATCAGTTTCAAGATGGTGATTAACACATTCTGTAGAGCCATTGTTTGGATAAAAACACTTTGAATTAGCTAACTCACTTTCTTGCAAAATACTCCCAAATTGATTTTTGTCAGCTATGTTATTTTCATTAGCACATGTTTGGTTTTTCGGTAGAATTGCATCATCCACATTTAGTGTCTTACTCATTAATGAGACTGACTGAACAGAAAATGTGCTATCCAATGAAGAAGAACCACCTTTCTCTTCCTTTTCTGTCTCAATATCTTTATGGACGTGGTGAATGTTGGTTAAGCTTCCTGTGATTTTTATTTCCTCCTTGGAGATTAAGACCTGTTTCCTTTCCTTTCTTCCACCCGGGAGGTTACTGAGACCCGGCATGTGGCCTGGGGTGGTGGTGCTGGTGTGCACGGTGCTGCTGTGTGGGGTGCTGGTGTGCAGAGTGCTGGTGTGTGAGGTGC
The DNA here is from genome assembly GCA_004026745.1 of Myrmecophaga tridactyla. Classification (NCBI taxonomy): domain Eukaryota; kingdom Metazoa; phylum Chordata; class Mammalia; order Pilosa; family Myrmecophagidae; genus Myrmecophaga; species Myrmecophaga tridactyla. The sequence goes on from PVIY010021127.1 coordinate 1,918, forward strand.
TGGTGTGCGCGGTGCTGGTGTCTGCCGTGCTGGTGTGTGGGGTGCTGCTGTGCACGGTGCTACTGTGCACGGCGCTGGTGTGCACGGCGCTGGTGTGCACGATGCTGGTGTGCACGGCCTGCTGCCCCGCCCTGGGCAGAGCCTCACCTCCACCTGCAGACTCGCCATGCTCCTGGGGCCTTTCGGTGCCTAAGTCCTGTTGGCACATATTTAAGTCACAAAACTTTTCACGAATGGATCTTCCATTGTTCTGTGTAAACTGAGAACGAAAATTAGCATTGGTTTTAACGGTAACAGGACTAAAGTGAGCCAAAGTTTCCACATTCACGACTTGTTCAGGACAGTACTCATTCTTATAACTAAGTTCTTTCATCAGAGGAAGTTCATCCATGTCATCAGGCTCTATTAGAGGAATTTTTTCATAAGTGTCAAAAATTGGAAAATGTGCATTTTGGGCACCCCTAGAGGATGAATTGGTGGTTTCTTTCTCACACCCTTCCAAAGCATGTTCAGGTTTTAGTCGTTTTCTTTTCTTTACCATAGGCTTCCTATTTTCTTCTAACATAGTTGAAAAAGTTGAAATCCTCACTAGGTGTGCCGTATGATTTTCCACTATGATGTCTTTCTGATAATTTAAGTAAACGGTCCATTTGAACATGTACTCCTCCTCCAACTTGCATTCAACTTTGGTTCTCCAGAGAGGGTCAGAGGAGGGGCCCGGCGTGCGGGTCGGGGGTCCGCAGGGGCCCGGCTTGCGGGTCAGGGGCCCCCAGGGGCCGGGCATGCGGGTCAGGGGCCCCCAGGGGCCGGGCGTGCGGGTCAGGGGCCCCCAGGGGCCGGGTACGTGGATCGGGGGCCCCCAGGGGCCGGGCGTGCGGGTCAGGGGCCCCCAGGGGCCGGGCGTGCGGGTCAGGGGCCCCCAGGGGCCGGGCGCGCGGATCGGGGGCCCCCAGGGGCCCGGCGTGCGGGTCAGGGGTCCCCAGGGGCCGGGTACGCGCATCGGGGGCCCCCAGGGGCCGGGTCTCGGGTCCGGGCCGGGCCCCCCGCGCGCCGGCGGTCGGTGGCCGCTGGAGGCAGGCCTGGGGCGCCCTGAGCCGTCTGCGGGGACACGGGCCTGTGCAGGGCGGCCGCCCTCGCCGACGGCGCCTCCCGGGGCCTGTGGGGAAGGCCGCTCCTCTCCCGCGTGCTCCGCCTGCTCGCGCTTCGCCCCGGGGCGCCTCAGGTGCCAGTGGCTGTCTCTCCCGAGCGCGCGCCCCACCTCGGGGCCTGCGGACGCCCGCGGCCTCCCCGCGCCGGGCCGCAGCGGGTCTCCGGGCAGGGGCTCCTCCGGGGCGCCCCGAGTCTCCTCAGCCGGGACGGCGTCGCGCGCCAGCTCCCGCGCTTTCTCCACCTCAGCCGCGCGAGGCGCCGCCGCCCCGACACCGCCGGGAGCTCCCCGACCGGGACGCGGGCTCGCGGGCGCCTCAGCTGCCTCGGCCGCCTCAGCCGCGGGCGCCTCAGCGGGCAGGGAGGCCGCACGTCGCCCGAACTCGGCCAGCCGTGGCCTGTGTGGCGAGAGCGACATGCCAGCACTTGAGGGCGTCGGTCCGCAGTCCACCCAGTCAGCCTCCTGGGTGTCAGGAGGCGGCCCCGCCCTCCAGGCCCCTCCGGGCCCCGCCCCTCGAGGCCCCGCCCTCCGGGCCCCACCCCTCCAGGCCCCGCCCTCTATGCACGCCAGGCCCCGCCCATCCCTGAGTGTGCCCCTCCGGGCCCCACCCCTCCAGGCCCCGCCCTCTAGGCACGCCAGGCCCCGCCCTCTGGGCCCTGCCCTCTAGGCTCCGCCCACTCCTGAGGGCGCCCCTCCAGGCCCCGCCCTTCTCGGCGGCTCTCGGTGGTCTCCGGCCAGGGCGGCCTGGGGCAGGTGGTCCCCGCCAGTGCAGCTGCGCGTGAAGCTCTGGTGCGCCAGCTGAGCACCCCTGGAAGAAGTCGGTAGCAGCGTGTGAAAAGTATTATCCAAGAGTTGCTAATCGACGCTTACGACGATAGAAACAATTTTCACATGAGCTGCAGGGTTGTCTTCTCCAATTTTCCACGTAAAATGGCTTCACTTAGATGTAAAGTTTTATGTTTGAACTATTCCATTTATTGGAAGCATAAATAAAATACAGTCTGACTTATTCCAATGACAATTCTTTTGAAACATTTTTCCTTTTTTCATCTGCTTTGAGAATCATTTCTTTACGATTTCCAGTCAGTTCTGACTTCTGTGAATTCAATAATCATAAAGATAAATTTTCAAGATGTTTATTATTATCCACATGCTTATGAGGAGACATGGTCATCAAAGACCTCAATCCATCCCCTTGGCTGGTGGTTGTTTTGAATTTGGTTTATTTTATGTTCCTGGCGATAAACATTTTTAACTACAATAACATCAGGGCCCAGGGCTGCATATATGTTCATCACCACCAGCAGATGCTGTGGGTATAAATGCTCTCGGCCTCCTGGCTTGCCCACTCTTACATACGTTGTGTTTCCAATTCTGGTCATTCGCTACTACTTTAGCTTGTAAATTCCTCACAGAACTGTTTGCTTAAATTAGTAGGAAGCCTGGCAGGATAAGTACTTCATAAACACTATAAATAAGGCCGCAGCGATGGCTCCCACTGCAGACCAGTCAGTCCTCACAACGCCACCTCTGTGTTCCTATGTCCGAGGTTTTCCTTTCCCCAGACTGCCCACAGATGCCCCCTCCATGCCCAGGCAATCTGCGCTATGCCTGCCACCAGCCCTAAGAACTGACTTGCAGAGGTAAGGTGGATGTAAACGGTGCACCGGCACACTGAGTTTTCCATTTGTAAAGAAAATGCCCTGTGCTCCGTGGTTTCTAGATTATTCTGTAACTTGGTGTTTGGCTTGTTTGGGGGACTAGGGGGTCATGTTCCAGGAATGGAACCCGGGTCTCCTGCATGGAAGGTGCCCTCTGGCCCTGACCCCCCGTGTGCCCAGGTGTCTGACTTTGACTTCACTTTGCTGGTATGTCCAAGAACACCGAGCTCTTCCCAGACTGTTTTTTAGATTTTCATCACAACATTTTTGTATTGGATAAGTTTACAGAAAAACCATATAGAGAATACAGAGCTCCCAGTTCCCAAAAAATGCCCCTGTTAACCCCTCGCATTGTCAGTGTGAGACATTTGTTATTATTGGTGGAAGATAATTATCATAATTGTACTATGGTCCATAGTTTACACTAGGGGTCCCTATTAGTTTAAAGAAAAAGAACTATTCATCATTTAAAGACTAGAATTCAAATAACCCCCTGAAATATTAAATTCAGTCCAACAAAAGTTTGAAAACTATGTTCAAGACACTGTTAGGCATACAGAAATATGTAGTTTGTTTCCTCTATCCTGAAGAAACTTAGAGCAGTAAATCCAGGAAAAGGAGTTTTTTCTTGCATTTACTTATTCAAACATTACCCTAATAACCATTCCTATTTCAATCAATGCCTATTGAATTGTAAGTTTTATGCAGGTTTTTTGTTTTACTTTTTAAATGCTGTGCCAAAAATAGACCAGTTAAAGGTGAGAAATGTAGAAAGTTGTAGCTTCAGCTCATAATATTCAAAATATAAATGAGGTGTTCAAATTGTACCCACCTTTCAAGTTCCATCTGAAATGCCATGTTCTTCTACACACTTTACCTGCCCTTTCTGTTAAAGTACTCAACTACCTTGTTTACATGAAATTGTCTTTAAAGGCAGTACCTGTCTGAGTCATTTTACCATGTTCAGACCTGAATAAATGAAAGAATGAATGAGTTCATGGGATAAATTCTGCACTAAAGACATGGCACAAGCTCTTGTTAGAGTTGTTAGAAGTTCATTCAGTACCCAAGGGGGTCTGAAGTCCAATGTCCCTAGCATGCTATGTCAGAGCTCACAACAAGGCCTCACCTTCATCTTTCCATCTTCATTTTTGTTTTTTCATTTTGCTTCATGCTGTCTACACCATGCCATCTCATGCATATTCTCAATGCCCTCCTCTTTGTCCACCTTGCAAACTCCTATTCAACCTTCAAGGTCCTACCCCAAATTTACCTCCACTAAAAAAGTGTCTTAATTCCTTCCCTGTCATGTCTAATCCTTGCATGGAATTACTTGCTTCTCTATCTCTGCTGCCGTACTACCTTATTTTTAGCTGTATTGGAGCACTTCGTCTTATTGTCATCAGCTGTTTCATGCCTGCTCCATTAGAGTCTGTTAATCAAAGACAAGGGTTTATTCATTTTATGCATCAGTGCCTCACAGTAAGTCCCTCAGTGATGAGAAGAAATGAAATGGCATTACTGGTGATATACCTCCCAAAATCAAGTGGATTTAATGTTGCCTTGAGAGTGTTTAAAGTTACTGGTTTTGGTTTGACTTTATATTTTAAAATGGAGTTTTGCTTGACATTATACCACCATAGGGGCCAAACTTTGACTTTTAAGTATTACTGTTTTAACATCACTTCAGTTTCATGGTCTCCAGATAATTGACACAGCGTTTATTTTCTCATTTATATCTTTTAACAAATCATGAATATGGTAAATAAATAAAATAAACCTAAAATCCTGTTACAAATGGAAAGACATTAAGATACCTTTGAATACTTAATGACTAACAAAAATATTTAAACAAATCTGAGGGGTTGCAGAGTAAAATAGTACCACTTACTAAAAATATTTTAAATAAAATTGAAGTATAACAAGTAGCACTTTTTATCAAGTCAATGATAAAGACCAGGTGAGATAATATCTAAAAAACCACGATGCTCTGCATATCTGCATATGTAATTACCCTTTCAGCAGAGCAATGGTGGTAAGTGAAGTGTAGTTTATAACAAACAGGTTGTAAATGAGACAACGGGCATACAAATGCTCTAAGCTATTAACCACCATCCTATTCTCAATTTTCATCAACAGCTGCATTACCTACCCAGTCTAGAAACCTTACTGTTGTTAACTTCTTTCTTTTTTACCATCTTTCCCCAACAACCAACCCCCATGTAGATAGTGATCAGATCTTCTAGATTCCCTTCTAACATGACCCTGAAATTAATCTTGCCTTCTGTGCCGGTTTGAAACAGTTACGTAGGCCAGCAAAGCCACGTTTTAATCCTGATCTTATCTTGTGAGGCCAGACCCACTGTTTAGGGTGGACACCTTTGACACACCCAATTGTGGGTGTGACCCTTCCATTAGATGGTGAGTGGCCCCGCCCACTCCAGGTGTGACTTGATTAGCTTACTGGGGTCCTTTTTAAAAGGGGAAGCATTTTGGAGGAAGCAGAGAGGCTTGGAGAGAGCAGATGTACATGAGACTCAGACATTTGGAGATGCAGAAAGAAATCGCCCCCTGGGAAGCTGTTTGAAACCAGAAGCCAGAGACCCCAACAGAAACCAGCTACACCCCTTCTGTGCCCATCAGCCTTTCTTGAGTCAAGGTATCTTTCACAGGATGCCTTAGTTAGGACAATTTTACAGCCTTAGAACTGTAAACTTGTAACTTAATCGATTGCATTTATAAAAGCCAACCCATTTCTGGTGTATTGCATTCCAGCAGCTTTAACAAACCAAACCGTCTTCTTTATCCTTAATGCTTCAGCTTTAGTTGAGGACTCATTGCCATTTGCTGCTACTATTGTAGCATCTTCTTTGTACTAGTTTCTGCTCAATTTCTGTCCGATCCCCACACTATACAAGAGTTCTTTTCTTAAAGTGTAAACCACATTGTGACTTCCTTACTTAAGAACTTCTCCTGGCTCTTTCATACTTAAAGAATAAAATACAAACTCTAAGTAGGTGTACAAAGTTTCTCATAGTCTAGCTCCAAACTGTTTTTCCAGGTACAATGTCTACTTATACAGTACCAGTTGCTCTCCTACAGCATTGGATTTGTCATTCCTTAAATATGTGAGACCCCATAGTTCCAGTCCTTGCATATGCTAAAGTGTATTTAAATAAGCAGACCTTACTTAAATTCCTCTAAAGTGATTCCAAAGTTTACAGTCTTCTTGTATTTTTAGACACCTACAATTTTATCTGCTCCCCATTCTTTTTTATTTCTAAATCTTACCTCATTGATGGACTATTATATTTTCTGCAGGCTTAACTAGTCAGAAATTACCTTTTTCCTTTATGCACTAAATTTTGGGAAACCAGGTGGGAATGTCGACTATTTACCACATCCATTTGATGTTCCAATAAATTTCAATTAGAGGATTCTTTGTCACTGAAATAAAAGCAAGAGTTTTTATTGTATCAGATTACCTGCAATTGAAAACACACCTCTTTTTTCAAATTACTGCATCCAGGCAGAATGAGGAGGTAGGGAGGGGAGACTAAGTGACACCCAGCCAGTCTTCAGAGCATGTGGACACCTGCCCGTGAATGAGTGAAACCCAGAGAATTGGACAGCAGTGAACCCAAATGTAAGCAACTGACTGTAGGTAATTGTGTGTTTATATAGTTCATCGATTATAATAAATGTACTACATTAAGGTAAGATGTAAATAAGAGGGGAGCTATTGTGGAAGGAGAAGAGGTATATGAGAACTCTCTGAACTTTCCGCTCAATTTTTCTGTAAACCTAAAACTGCTCTAGAGTCGATTAAATTTGAAAACATAATTGTGAATTATTTTCAATCAACCTTCCACAGGAATCTTTTCAAGATTTTGAGAGGGCAAAATTTTGTTTTTTATTTACATGAGTTTATAATTACTTAGATTTATTTCTCATTTACTACAATTACCTATTGAGAAAATTTGTAATTCTGGTTTGGGATACTCCATTAATACTTAGCTGGACATTGCAAATACATATAACTTCCTGTTACTTCACATATTGAAGGAATTAAAGTACAAAACACATTTAACATGAAAACTACAGTGAATATACTTTAACTTTTGACCCCGAATGCAATGTAGAATAGTCACTGGTGGGTAGGCTCTGAAATCAACTCAGTTTGAACATACGGTCCACCTGTGCTGAGCTGTGGACTCTGAGCAAATCGCTCATCCTTTCTGAGACACAGATTCCTGTGTGCGAGGACTGTAAAGCAGAACATACCTCACAGGCTGCCGAGTGGACTAAATGAGATAAACCATGTTAAGCGTTTAGAAGCGTGCTGGACACACTGCAGGTGCACATTTAAAAAAATAGGGTGGTTACTATTAACACCAAACCAACCGTGTGCTGGCGCTGTCCACAGGCCTGGAGGTTCTGATTGTCAGCCTCTTTCCTGAACCCTCATCCCAGTCACATCATGCCAGTTGCTTGATGTGGGAGTATTTATGGTGCTGGGAAGAGCACAAATCAGAGTTGGTTTTTTTCCCTTTATTCCTGGAAAGCCTGTTAAACAGTTACCATCAGACTACTGCATCAAACTCTTACAATATCTTCCATTACTAGATAAATCCGTTCTCACTACAGGGTTGTAGCCATAGTAAGGTAGGCAGTTTGTTATATCTTATCTGGCTTATGCCAAAGACAGGCAGTTAGACTGATTCTATATTGATGCCAGAATATATTCTGAAAACTTCATTTTAAAAAAAAGCTTTACTCTCAGTTTGTTTTCTTCTCATTTGATACTATTTTATAAGTGGAGAGTTCAAAATGAGTCACATACAAATAATTATTTCAATAGTATCAGTTTGTTTATAATTCTAGAATTTCAAAGGAAATGGTGGATTAAAAGAATTTTTCCGATATCATTATCAAATATAGAGTATAGGCATGGCTTATCATCAATCAATTAACACTATCAAATAAATAATATACTATAGTCTTTTTTTTTTTTTGCACAGGCAGGCAACGGAAATCGAACTGTTGTCTCTGGCACAACAGGCAAGAACTCTGCACTGAGCCACCATTGCCAGCCCAGTATAGTCTTTAAAATGCACTTTTAAAAGCACTTTTAAATGGATTTTCTCATCTGATGATTTAGTAAGTTCTTTGGATTTGATGAACACCTATTATGTACAAGGAATTCTGGCAACACTGAAGTAAATATGTAGCATTAAAGTAAAATCCCTGTTCCAAAAGAATGCATTCTACCTGGTGAGGCAAGAGACATGCATAGAAAAGAATGGCTAAC
>PVIY010021127.1:10136-43052 GCA_004026745.1 Myrmecophaga tridactyla
CCTCGCCGCATGCCTCGCCGCATGCCCCGCCTCACCCCCATATACACATCCCACCCCGGCCCAGAGCATCCTTGAAGCACTAGGAGGCCCTGGCAGAGCTGTCTTCCTCAGAAATCTTGAACAATTAAATGGCTGCAGTGCCTGAGCAAAGACTGCTTTAAAAAAGGGCAGGACAAGCTTGTGGCGCCCTTGCTGGCCCCTCCCCCACCCCTTCCCCAGCAAGGTGTGGCGCCCACCTGCACGAACACTGTGGGTCCCTGGGCCTGTCCCGGAGGGAGCCGCGGGAGCCCTGTGCGCATTCGCAGAGGTTGCGCTCCTGTGCCAGGCAGGAGCAGCTTGCAGCCAGCAAAGCAGTGTAAGAAACGACTGAGTCAAAGCAGCCTGGGGTGAGGGATTACATGCTGTAAATCATACAGTAGGACACTCAGGAGGGGGAGAAAGTCTATTTCATGGTAGAGGGGGCATTCGAATGCCTGTCAATAGGGGAATTCCTAAGGCCACCAGCAAGCAGTAGCCCAGGACAAGATGCATACTCAGAAAGGACAGAGAATGTTCTTCATAGGAGGCTAAGCTCTGAAGGAGAGCACAAGCCAAAACAGAATCAGTTTGCAAAGACTGAGAGCTACTTTCCATGTTGCTTTGCTTGTTCTTATTAGCTCCTGGTTCTCAAGGTTATCTCTGGTTTATCATTAGCTGGATACACACAGCCCAGGGACTAAATCTCAGAGTTATACTTTAAAATAATAAAATGCACTATATGCAACAAAAGTTTACAGGACAAACAACAAACAGGAACATGGCCATCCAAAGGAACAAGATAAAAATCCAGAAACTATCAATGAAAACCAGACTTCTTAAAAGTGGTCCAGGAAAGACTTTTTAATATAACGAAGGAGATAAAGGAAAACACAGAGAAAGAACTAAATGACATCAGAGAAACAATGGATGAACAATATGAGACTCTCAATAAAGAAATAGAAATATTAAAAAGGAATCAAATGGAAATACTGGAGTTGAATTCATGAGAATTTTTAATCAACAGCAAAATGGAGCTGGTAAAATAAAAAGAATCAGTGAACTCAAAGACAAGGCAACTGAAAAAAGGCAAGCTGAGAAAGAGAAAGAAAAACAGATGGAAAAGAACAAAAAGAAGCTAAGAGACCTGTGGGGCACCATCACAGGTACCCACACAGTCATTATGGAGTCCCAGAGAGAGAAGGAAAAGAGAAAAGGGAAGAAGGCATATTCAAGGAAATAATGGCAAAAAAAACCTCCCCAAACTTAAAGAAAGACATGATATGCACATTCACGAATCCCAGTGAGCCCTAAGCAGGATAAACTCAAAGAGAACCGTGCCCAGACACAGCAGCCACATGGTCTAATGCCAAGGACAAGGAGAAAATTCTGAGAGCTGTGAGAGAAAAGCAGCGTGTTATGTACGAGGGAACCCCCACAAGCTTAAGTGCCAGTTTCTCATCAGAAACCATGGAAGCAAGAAGGTAGTGGGTTGAAATACTTAAAGTGCTGAGAGAAAACCACTGTCAATAAATAATTTTATGTGAAAATTAAATTTTATGTGAAAGACTGTCTTTCAAAATGAGAGCGAGATTAAGATATTCCCAGATAAACAAGAGCTAAGGGAGTGTATCGCCATTTGTCATGTCCTGCAAGCAATGCTAAACGTAGTTCTTCAGACTGTAAGGAAAGGATACTGGGTGGGCAGTAGATTTAAGTGACATAAAGAAATAAGGCCTCTGGTAAAGGTGACCACATGGGCAATTATAAATGCCAATACTTTGTATTATATATTTTTACATATAACCACAATTTTACTTCTCACCAGTTCTAAAATACAAAAGCACAAAAAGTAATGATGAAGGGGTGCGAGGGTGGTTCCATGGTAGAATTCTCACTCGCCATGTGGGATACCCGGGTTCGATTCCTAGGCCATGCACTTCCAAAAAAAATTCAACAAATGGTGCTGCAATAATGGGAAAGTCACATGGGAAAAAAATGAAATGTGACCCCCACCATACAGCATACAAAAAAAAGTAATGATGAGTCTATGGTTTGGGATATATAATGTATAATGATATAATGTGAAATAATTACAACAAAAAGGTGGGGGGCTCGGGGGTTAGAGAAACAATGTGTATGGGTGCTATTGAAGTTAAGTTTATATCAAATCAAACACAATTGTTATAGATTTAGAGTGCTAAATTAAAACCCATGGTAAGCACAAAGAAAATGCATAGAGAAAGAAAGGCAAAAGGACTTAAAATGGTACACTACAAAAAAATAAGTATGAAAGTAGACAAAAATGGAAGAACTGAAGGATAAAAATTTGTAAGATTACTAAAGAAAAATAGCAAAATGGGAGATGAAAGTCTAGCATTATCAGCAGTTACTTTAAATGTAAATGGATTAAGCTCACCAGTCAAAAGGCATAGATTATAAGACTGAATAGAAATGCATGACGTCTAAATGCTGTTTGCAAGTGAGTCACATTAAATTCAAAGACTAGACTTACTCCAAATGCAATAACAAGAGAAAAAATAGCTAAATGGAACTTCATCAGAATTAAAACTTTTGTGCATTAAGAGACTTCCCTATGAGGTGGTGCAATGGTGGCTCAGTGGCAGAATTCTTGCCTGCCATGCCAGAGACCTGGGTTCGATTCCTGGAGCCTGCCCATGCCGAGAGAGAGAGAGAGAGAGAGAGAGAGAGAGAGAGAGAGAGAGAGAGAGAGAGACTTCATCATGAAAGAAGAAAACAAATTAGAGAATATGAGAAAATATTAGGAAAACAAATATCTGAAAAGGATTTAATATCCAGAATATATTAAACAACAACTTATATGAAGCTCTGTCTGCCTGATTTCTCTGTAAACCTGCAGCTTCCATAATAAAACATTATTTTAAAACTGCTATTAAAAATATGTGTACAAGGTACTGTTGAACTTATAACAAATAAAAAAGCAATATATTTAATATATTTGGCAATAAGAGCAGAAAGTTGGTTGGTGGAAGCAAAGCTATATGGGCCAAGGAAATGATGTCACAGTGTAAAAGAAGAATTACAACAATGTATGGCTGGGTTGTTAACATCGATAGATGCAGTTCGTATAACAATAATACTGTAAGAGGGAGGGAAAGAAATAGAGCTATACAGGGGGAATATTTTACTAGTAAAAGATATTACTAGAATTAAGTTACTGTAAATTTAAAGCTGATTCAGATAAGTTAAGATGTGCATACTAAACTCTAGAGCAATCTTAAAAAAAACTCAAAAACAGTGAAAAAATTATTAATAATATTAAAATGCTATACTTAAATTTTTTCACTTAAGGCAAAAGAAAGCAGTGTTAGTGGAATAGAACATTAAAGGCATGGGACTTATAGAAGACAAAAAGTAAAATGGCAGATGTAAATCCAAGAATATCAATAATAGCATTAAATGTGAATGGATTGATTAATAAAAGGCAGAGATTGCCAGAATTGATTTTAAAAATTCCATCCAAATATATATTATTTACAAAAGACATATTGGAATTTTAAAGATGCAAGTAGTTTGAAAGTAAAAAGATGGAAAAAGATATATCCTGCAAATAGTGACCACTGGAAAGCTGGAGTGGCTCTTCTAATGCCACTTAAACTAGACTTGAATGCAAAAATTTACTAGAGAAAAGAGAGAAATTTTCCAATGTTAAAAGTGTCAATCAGAAAGACATGACAGTTATAATCTATATATCCACCTAAAAACATATGGAGCAAAAACTGACAGAAAAGAAAGAAGAAGTAGATAATTACATAATAATAGTTGATGACTTCAATATTCCACTTTCAATAATGGCTTGAACTAGATAGGAAATCAGCAAGTTAACAGAAGACTTGAACAACACTCTAAACCAACTAGATCTAAAAGACATCTCTAGAAATCAGCAAGTAACAGAAGACTTGAACAACACTCTAAACCAGCTAGATCTAAAAGACATCTCTAGAACACTCCACTCAACAACAGAATACACATGCTTCTCCAAAGCAAATGGAAGCCTCTTCAACAAATGGTACTTGGAGAACTGGATATCCATATCCAAAAGAATGAAAGAGGGCCCCTATCTCAGACTTATACAAAAATTAATTCAGAATGGATCAGAGACTTAAACATTAGACTAAGACCATAAAACTTTTAGAAGAAAATGTGGGGAAATATCTTAAAGATCTTGTGGTAAGTGGTGGTTTCCTAGACTTTACACCCAAAGCGCAAACAATGAAAGAAGAAATACGTAAATGGGATCTCCTCAAAATTGAATATATTTTTGTGTCAAAGGACTTTGTTAGGAAAGTAAAATGGCAGCCTATGCAACAGGAGACAATATTTGGAAACCACAAATCAGATAAGGATTTAATACTAGAATGTATAAAGAGTTCCTACAACTCAACAACAAAGAGATGAACAACCCAGTTAAAAAATGGACAAAAGACATGGACAGAGATATCTCAGGAGAGGAAATACAAATGACTCAAGCGCATATGAAAAGATGCTCAACTCCACTAGCTTTTAGGGAAATGCAAATCAAAACCACAACGAGATATAACCTCACACCTTCTGTTAACAGCCATTAACAAAAACCAAAAACTATGTGCTGGAGAGGATGTGGAGAAATAGGTACACATTCACTGTTGGTTGGGATATAGAATGGTGCAGCTGCTCTGGAAGGCAAATATAGAATTGCCATATGATCCAGCAATCCAATTACTAGGTATATATACTATGGAGGAACAGAAAGCAGGGACAGGAATAGATTTTTGCACACCGATGTTTATAACAGCATTATTCACTATTGCCAAGAAATGGAAACAGCCCAAATGTCCATTCATGGATGGATGAATAGATAAACTGTGGTCTATACATACGATGGAACACAGCTGTGAGATGGAACAAAGTCATGAGGCATGCAACAACATGGATGAGCCTTGAGAACATTATGTTGAGTGTAATAAGCAAGAAACAAAAGGAAATATACTGTATGGTCTCATACGAACTAACTAGAATGAGCGAACTCTGAGAGTTAAAGTTGAGAAAACAGGTTACCAGGAGATTTTAAAAAAAGGGTTGAGATTGGGCATTTGATACTGAAGGAGTACAGAATGTTCAACAGGATTGAGTGTAAAATTTCAGGAATCAGCGGCACAATACTGTTATGAAAGTAAAATTAACAAAGTAAGTATGGTTGAAAGTAGAAGGCTAGGGACATGTATGACAGCAGAAGGAAAGAGAGGATAAAACTGGGACTGTACAACTTGGCAAACTCTAAAGTGGATAATGATGGTGATTAAATGTATCAATATAAGAAAGTTTTACATAAGGAGAAAAAAAGGAATGCCACCATTGCAAGAGGTTGAAAACGGGATGGTGTTTTAATCTGCAAGCTGCTGGAAGGTGATACACCAGAAACGGAACAACTTTTAAAAAGGAGATTAGGTTGCTAGTTTGCAGCTCTAAGGCTGTGAAAATGTCCAAATTAAAGCAAAGCTATAAGAACGTCCAATCTAAGGCATCCAGGGAAAGATATCTTGGTTCAAGAAGGCCAGTGAAGTTCAGGGTTTCTCCCGCAAATGGAAAGGCACATGGTGAACACAGTCAGGGTTCTTCTCTCATCTGGAAGGGCACATGGCAAACATGGTGTCATCTGCTAGCTTCTTCTCCTGGCTTCCTGTTTTATGAAGCTCCCCAGGAGGTGTTTCCTTCTTCATCTCCAAAGTGCTGGTTGGTGGACTCTCTGCTTCGTGCTGCTGCAGCATTCTCTGCTCTCTCTGAATCTCCCATTCTCCACAATGTTTCCTCTTTTATACGACTCCAGTAAACCAATCAAGATGATTAGGTGGAGACATGTCATCACCTAATCCAGCTTAACAACCACTCTTGATTAAATCTCATCATTCAGGGAGATGATCTGATTACCTTTTCCAATATACAGTATTGAATAGGGATTATTCTACCTTTATAAATGGGATTTTGATTTAAACATGGCTTTTCAAACCAGCACAGGTATGTACTGGAAGAGCTAAAAGCAGGGACACAAATAGACACTTGGCACACTGGTGTATGTCATGATGTCATGTGGCATGCAACCAGGTGAATGAACCTTGCAGACATTATGTTGAGTGAAAGAAACCAGGAAAGAAAGGACAAATATTGTATGGACTCACTAATATAAACTAACTATAATGAGAAAATTCTGAAAATTGAATTTGAGAGTATGGGTTATAAAGGGATAGAAAGTGGGTAGAGATTGGACAATTGATGATAAGGAGTACAGAATGTTCAACAAGGCTCATTGTAAGGGTTCCTAGATTGTAAGCTCTTAGTGCAGTCATATCTATTCCCGAGTTTTAACTGTTAGTTCTAAATTCTGAGATGCTGTCCTGTTTGTGTATAACCTGGTAGTTCCCTGGAACTTTGGGTATCTGTATGACAACTGAGACTCAAAGTTAGAGTTCTGTAGCACTGAATGTCAGCATTACTCCATACAGCAACTGTTAAAGAAATTGAAAAAGAGATCAGACGTCAATTAGAGATTTGAATGAAATGGACCTGGTTAGGACTAAGATAAATCAGAATACAGGGTAAAAAATGATATTGTCTGTATTTTAAGACCACAACTTCTGTGTGATACCAAAGGAAGAGATGTTTATTTTGTCCAAAATTTAAATTTTCTGTAGCACATCATCTAATTTAACCTATCTGGTCAGTTTCTTTAAAAAACATGGAACCTAGAATAGGGAATGAGATCTTGTTATTCTGTACAGGTTAATGTAATATTCCAATACATTCCAGAATATTGTGGGCAAAAAATAGAGAAGTATTTGCAAAGTCCCCTTGAGGGAATAGGAAAAAATGTGGAACTATTAAACTTCCCCACATGGGGAATTCCTGACATTCTCTCTAGCATTAGGGACTCTCAATTTTAAAATGCAAGCCCTCAATCTTGAGGCTTGCCTTTATGAAACTTAGTTCTGCAATGCAAAGCTAAACCTACTTATACTTATGCCTAGGAGTCACCTCCAGAGAACCTCTTTTGTTACTCAGATGTGGCTTCTCTCTCTAAGACAACTCTGCAAATAAACTGACTACCCTACCCCCCTCATAGGCATGATGCTCAGGGATCTAAGTCTCCCTGACAGTGTGGGACATGACTCCAAGGGATGAGCCTGGCCCTGGCATCATGGGATTGACAACATGTTCTTGACCAGTAGGGTGAAGAGAAACGAAACAAAATAAAGCTTCATTGGCTAAAAGATTTCAAATAGAGTGGAGAGGCCATCCTGGAGGTTACCCTTATGCAATCTTCAGCCGGATATTGCAAATTGCCACAGTATGTCAAGCCCCAACCCACTGTGTTCCTGGAAACCCTAAAGAATACCCAGGGCTGTATTTAAGACTCTATAAAAGTTTTTCTTAGTAAGTTTACTTTTTCAGAAACCTAAAACCTCCAGATTGTTCCTATGCCTGATAAGCCCTTGAAACCAGAGGTGCCAGTCTCTCCATGAACGTCAGCAGTTTCATTCTTCTACCCCATAAAGCTGACACCCCTTCCGGCATGAAGTTAAAGTGGTCATTGCCGGGTCCCTGAAGATTGAGAGAATGATCAAAGGTGAGGGAGGAGGGGTAACTGAGATGGCAGGATTTAACAAATAACTATGAGTACTGACTCATTACATAGATATTTATCTTTAGTTTCTAGAGTATTAGAATAGCCAGAGGAAATACCAGAAATAGTTGAACTGTAATCAGGTAGTCTCGATCTCTGATAATAATTGTATAAACATAAAGCTTCTATCTTGTGACCATGTGATTGTGAAAAGCTAGTGACTAACACTCCTTTTATCAAGTGTTTGGGTAGATGAGTAATAAAACAAAGACCAAAAAATAATAATGATAGGGGGAGAAGGGGTATGAGGTGTTTTGTATTTTATTTTTCTTTCTTTTTTGAGTAATGAAAATATTCTAAATTGGTTCTGGTGATGAATGCACAACTATATGATGATATTGTGAGACATTGATTGCATATGTTGGATGGATTATAGTGTGTAAATATATCTCAATAAAATTGCTCTTAGAAAAAGCAAATGGAACTTTCTGTAGGATAAGCCATATGCAAGGCCACAATAAATTTAAAAGGATATAGGTAATCAAAGTATATTCTCCAATCAAAATGTAATGAAATTAGAAGTCAATACCAGAGAACAACTTGGAAAAATTACAAATATGTGGAAATTAAACACACTCCTAAATAACCAAAGAGTCAAAAAGAAGTAATAAAAGTAAATCAGAAAATACTTGAAGATAAAAGAATTGAAGATGCAATATACCAAAACCTAAGGGATGTAGCAAAAGCAATATTCAGAGGAAAATTTATAGCTATAAAGATTTTATTAAGGAAGAGAATCTCAAATCAATAACTTCCACCTTAAGACACTGGGAAAAAGAGCAAATTAAACCTAAAGCAAAAACAAGAAAAGAAATAACAAAGATTAAATGGAATTAATGAAATAGAGAATAGAGGAATAATAGAGAAAATCAATGAAACCAAAAGCTGATTATTTGAAAAGATCAATAAAATTGACAAATCTGGTGTCTGCCCATGCAAAAAAAAGAAAGAAAGAAAGAAAGAAAGAAAGAAAGAAAGAAAGAAAGAAAGAAAGAAAGAAAGAAAGAAAGAAAGAAAGAAAGAAAGAAAGAAAGAAAGAAAGAAAGAAAAAATTGACAAATCTATAACTGGACTAGTTGAGAAATAAAGAGAGAAGATTCAAATTACTAGCATCATGCTCCTTTTATGCAGGGTATGGACAGATGAGTAAAAAAAATTGGATAAAAATAAATAAATAGTAGGGGGGATAAGGAGTAAAATAAATTAGGTAGATGGAAATACTAGTGGTCAATGAGAGGGAGAGGTAAGGGGTATGGTATGTATGAGTTTTTTCCTTTTCTCTTTTAATTTCTTTTTCTGGAGTGGTGCAAATGTTCTAAAAATTATCATGGTTTGAGACAGAACTCCTGGTATCATTGCAAAACTATGTGATGATATCGTGAGCCATTGATTGTATACCATGAATGGAATGTATTTGTGTGAAGATTTGTCAGTAAAAATATTTTTCAAAAAAATTACTAGCATCAGAAATTAATGAGGGAACATTACATACATAATTACATAAAAAATGAAACACACAGGGGTAGATTTAACAAAAGAAGTGGGAAACTTATACTCTGAAAACAACAGAACATTGTTGAGTGAAATTAAAGATATAAATAAATAAGAAAGCATCCTATGTTCATGGGTCAAACAATTTAACACTACTAACATGGCAATACTTCCCAAACTGATATATAGATTTAATACAATCCCTACCAGAATCCCAGCTGATTTCCTCAAAGAAATTGACATTTAGAAGTTATTCCAAAACATAAGAGTCCTGCAAGGGACTTTAAATAGCCAAAACTATCCTGAAAATAAATAATAAAGTAAGAGGACTCACACTTCCCAATTTCAAAACTTGCTACAGACGTATAGATCAGTGGAATAGAATTGAGAGTCAAAGGTAAACCCATCCATTTACAGTCACCTGATTTTCCACAAGTATGCTAAGATCATTCAGTGGGGGAAAGCAGAGTATTTTCAACAGATGGTGCTGTGACAACTAGAGGGCCGCAAGCCAAAGAAGGAGATTGGACCGGCAACTCACACCATGTAGAAAAATTACCCCGAAATGAAGACCGGGGATAATGTTAGAATTCTTCCTGCCATGTGGGAGACCTAATCCAAAGGTCCCGCCCACAATAGGTTTGCACCCACAATTCCTGACCCACACACTTCCCCCACAAAAAAAATTTCAACAAATGGGCTGCAGTAACAGGGCAATCACATGGAAAAAGAATGAAATGTGATCCTGTCATACAGCATACAAAAAATAAATGAAATAAAGCCTATGTGTAAGAACAAAAACTATAAAACCCTTCTGATAAAGCGTAGAGGCACATCTTCATGGCCTTGGATTTGACAAGAACTCACATATATGATTCTAAAAGCATGAGCAACAAAAGAAAAAACAGATAAATCAGACTTAAAACAGAAAACTTTTGTGCTTTAGAGGACACTGTGGCAATTTGGAGCTATTCTGTACCCCAGAAAGTCATGTTCTTAAATTTCGTCCACTCTGTGGGTACAGACCTATGGTGGGCGGCACCTTTGGATTAGGTGATTTCCAGTGAGATGAGACCCCGACCCATTCAAGGTGAGTCTTCACCCTCTCGCTGGAGTTCTTTATGAAGATAAAATGCAGAGAAGTTAAGAGATGAAACTCAGAGAAAATCTCAGAGAGGACCCACAGAGAAGCTGAGAGGAAGCCACGAAACCTGGGAGACAAGGACAGCAGACCTCACCATGTGCCCTGCTATCTGACAGAGGAGTCCCAGCTTGCTAGTAACCTGAATTCAGAGAAGTTATTGTCCTGTCAGGGCCCTAGCTGGAACATTTTCACAGCCTTCGAACTGCAAACTTGTAAGCTCACAAATCCCATTGTTAAGAGCCAGTCTGTTTCTGGTAGGTTGCATTCCATCAGCTTTAGCAAACCAAAACAGACACCACAAAGAAAGTGAAAACACAACCTATAGGATGGATGAAAATATTTGCAAATCATATATCTGGTAAGGGATCTGTATTAGGAACATATGAAGAAATGCTAAGATTCAATAATAAAAAAGACAAATAACCAAAGTTTTTAAAAGGGCAGAGGATATGAATAAACAATTCTATAAGGAAGATATGCAAATGGGCAATAAACACATGAAAAGATGCCAACATCACTAGTTACCAGGAAATCAAATGGAAATCAAACCACTGTGAGGTGCCTCTCCAAACCCACTAGGATAGCTAGAACCAGAAGTCAAATTACTAAAAGCATAGGTGAGGATGTGGCGAGATCGGAAGCCTCATGGGCTGCTATGGGAATGTAAGCTGACACAGCCACTTTGGCTAACAGTTTGGCAGTTCCACAAGTGATTTTAAAAAATAGGCATTCCACTTCTAGGTATACACCCAAGGAAAATGACAACATATGTCCATGCAGAAACTTATACCCAGATATATGTGGTAGCAGTATCCATGACAGCCAAAAGGTGGAGACAACCCACCTGTCCATCAATGCAGGAATGGATGAACAAAATATGGTATAGCCATAAAATGGAATGTTTTTTACCATAAAGAAGAATGAAGTACTAATAAATGCTACAAAATGAATGGACCTTATTACAATAAATGGAATAAGTCAGTCACAAAAGACCAGATCTATAATTCCATTTGCATGAAAGTTCAGAAAAGGGAAATCTGTAGAGACAGAAAGTAGAAGGACAGTTGCACAGGGCTGGAGTGGCAGCATCAGGGAGGGTGATAGCTGAAAGGCTGCTTTTCCAGGTGATGAAAATGTTCGGACATTGACAGTGGTGAGGTCTTTATAGATCTATGAATATAACCCTTTGGATCACACACTCTAAGTCCATGAGTTGCATGTATGGGAATTGTATCTCAATACAGTTATAAAAAATAATAAAATAAAATGAAGTAGCATGTTTACAACAGGCAGAAATATCATAATTGCATTCTCTCGTCTCTTTTTTGTTGTTGTTATTGCTGTTCTAACTATACATGATTATGGTCAAAATGGTATCATTTATATCCTCTGTGTTACTTATATGTGCTCACATGACACCTATAAATTCTTCGTGGGCATACCTCCTAACTCTCGATGGAAATTAAATCTCCTATCTCCTCTCATTAGCACAGTGGTTTGGTTTTTTTAAAATATTTCAAATTATGATCATCACCAAATGGCTATAAGCATTTACTCCTTGCAGATATTTTCTTTATTGTGTTATATGGTAAATTTTAATTCCAATTTTGGAAATAATTTCAAAAAATTAGCTTAAGTGTGAGTGGGCTGCAGAGAATCTTTAAATCAACAGCATATAGATTTCAGTGTCACATGCATGTAGTCAATCATTCTCATAGCAAATGACATTTCACTTAGAAAGCATAAGGGGAAAATTATTTCCACAAAGGCTTTCCAAGGAACCTACCAGATGAACAGTTAGAGAAAAAAATGAAACCTAGCCCCTCCTTCATTTATCAATAGTGAAAAAAAAAAAGCAACTACATAATGAAGAATATAAACATATTTCTTGGCTTTGAAATGATTAAGTCGAATGCCAAAAGATGGTTCCAGTATCTACTGCCAATTGAAAAGTCTGTTGCCCAGTCAAATAAACCTAGAAACTCCCTTCTGTCAATTCTAATTTCCTTCTTCTTTCGACAATCTAATCACACGGTGTTCATGGAAATTAAGTCAAATGCTAACTCGTTTCTTGTTTAAATAGTTTTCAAATATATTCCATCATAGCTGGTGGAAACTTATATTGAATAATGAGAAGCATAATCAACTGATGAAAGTTGTCAAATTTCCTCTTCAAAATCAGTAAAGAGAATCCACTTCCCACTGCTGTTAGTTCTGTAAATGGAGACTTCTGCACCACACCTAGTATACAATTATGAAGTATAATAATGATCGAGTTATAAAAATAATCCTACCAGTTATTAAAACTCAAAACTGAATTTTAATTCTTTCAGATAGTAATATCACAGAAAAAATAACCCACTGAGAATGAAATCTAGAGAAAGAGGAAATTAATCAACCAAACAATTGCTTAACTATTATGAATGAAGATGTGGCATACTGAACTGCACAAAGTAGAAGTATGAGACAGCCTGCACTAAGATTAATAATACACTTAGATAATAAAATTTAAAAGGAGAACTATGTGCTGTGGTAATATTTCTTTGACTCTTCTATTCATTTTAAGTCTACTGGGAATTGAAAATATCGCTGTGGGACAGATGATAAAGTCTTCATGGATTTGAACAAGACCTTGGAGCATAAGCAGGAAATGTCATGGCTATCCAAATTAAGCACTGCACTGTAATCTGACTCCACTTGTGGAACTCTGATTATCTCAATGTTAAGTTCCTCCCTCTGGGGCACAAGTTTGGCTGGGGCCCAGGAGACACTACAGATCAGTGGCAGCCCTTTGGTCTGGGCACACTCTAGCGAGTCAGAAGATCTTTCAGAGGACTTTGCTCTGCTCAGAATTATTTAGAGGGATTTGTAAATATGAGATTTATAAAGGTGTCTCACGCAATTGTGGGAACGGAAGAGTCCAGAATCCAGAGGGCAGGCTGTGAAGCTGGCGGCTCTGATGAAGGGTCTGGACGAACTTCACAGGAGAGGCTCGCTGGCTGAAGAAGCAGAGAAAGAGGCGCTCTTCTTATTTAAAACCCTGCACCTTATTTGATTATCTCATTGTGGGAGAAACTCCCTTAGTTGATCATAGCTGTGATCAGCCACAGATGCAATCAACTGATTGATGATATAATATCCCAGCCTTCCGGTTTATCAACCAGCCATGAAACATCCTTGCAGCAACCATCAGGCCAGTGCTTCCTGACCAGACAACTGGGCGTCATCTGTTGGTGACGGTGACACCAGCACCTAACCCTCGCAGGTATCGTTCCATTTCTTTTTACTATTTGAATAATATATACTACCAAGGGACAGCAGACTTGTAATAGGATGGACTAAAAATAAATATTCAGAGGAGGAAATAAAGTGCACTCAGCTGCTAGCATAATGGACATGGTATCTTAACTCCTTTAATGTTCCTGGATGAGGCTTTCTTAGTTTTAAAGTGACCTGACATGTTCTTTTAGCAGCTGCTCGAGACACAAGGATGGCTCTGAGGAAACCCAGGGTCCTTAAACCATAAACAGAGTAGGAATCCTGTATCCTTTCCTGTAGACCAAAGTGGCAAATTGTTCACTCAGATTTTATGATAAAAAGAATCCACTCATTAATAATATCATTAATATCTATTGTTTAGTTTGCTAAAGCTGCTGGAATGCAATATGCCAGAAATGGATCAGCTTTTATAAAGGCAATTTATTAATTTACAAGTTTACAGTTCTAAGGCCTTAAAAATGTCCAAACTAAGGCGTCCAGATAAAGGCACCCTGACTCCAAAGACATGCCAATACCTGTCACATAGGAAGGCCCGTGGCTGTGTCTTTTGGTCTTTACTGCTGGTTCCGTTGCTTCCGGCTTCTAATGCCAGTGGTTTCCTTTCCAAGTGTCTGTGGGTCTCATTTAGCTGCACCAGGGCAACACTCTGGGTTTCATCTCTTAGCTTAGCATCTCCTGGGGTCAGAGATTTCTCCTCTTAGGTTCTGGCTATTCTGTGAGTCCTTGCTTTTAGCACCCGGGTTTTTCTGTCTCAATCTCCAAACGTCTGCGTGTGTCAGCTCTCAACTGTTTCTCTCTCCATGAGCTCTCTTAAAGCGGGGTCACATCTCCAGCTAATCAAAAGTTCACACCCACAATTGGGTATGTCACATCTCCATGGAACCTAATCAAAAGGTCACACCCACATTTGGATGTGACACGTCTCCATGGAAACAACTGAATCAGGAGGTCTCACCCTACAATACCAGATCAGAACATGTCTTTTCTGGAGCACATACCATTTCAAACCAGCACATCCATTCTCTCAGATTAAAAAATTTATTAGCTCTCTATGAAGAAAAGGCTTCCATCTATTTAGAAGTCTTTTAGAAAGGCCTTTTTAAAAAATGCATGTTGAATCCATAAAGATCAAAAGAGTGAATTTTAGCTTTTTCATAACTTACCATAATCTGATGGTTTCAAACTGCTTTCAGAATGGTCATGATCTCAAGTCTCAAAGACTCATCCTTCAAGTGGTAAGTAACGTTTGAAAATTTTAATAATGCTTCAGATAGCAGGATTTTAATAGAATTTGGACTTTATAGATCCAATATTTGGGCTGAATATATTTGTGAATGGCCCTGCAGGCTGTCATGATCAACAGTAATATGCAAAGGCACAAACGTGAGTATTATGCTATTATGACACTGGAGCTTGCAACTGAGCAACTAAATTAGTAAGTCTGGTCAGCTGACACCCAGCATCTGCATTGCAGTGTATCGCTGCTGTTATTCATGTATTAATCGTTTAATTCTTTATAAGTAGGCAATAGCTTGGGCATTTTATCAACAAAGCAATTTTGTTTCAGAGTGCTATTCAGATATTGGGGAATTAGGAAGGTCTTAGGAACATATCTTTCATAAGTATTAAGGGTCTACGGTATATAAAAGAAGTAATACAGTTAATCTCCTAGTCATATATTTTATCCAATCCACAATCAACACACTTGAGCTTCTAATACTACTCTACAATCAGCATAGCCAGAACCCAGTAAGGGCTACAGTCAATTAATGTTTCCAAAAATATTGTATGGATCACTGGCAAAGTGTTACATAAGTCTAATTTCAAAATATTGTTTAGCAGTACAATGTTAGTAATACTCAATTTTATTAGAACATCCCATAAACTGCCCTGGGAGTCTTCAACAGACTTCGCAGTGCTTCTCCCCAGAGCCCTGTCATCAGTGAGCCCAGTCAGATTTCCATGAGCAACAATCTGAAAGGGCTCCAAGGAAATTATTTTAAATGAACTTGAAACCAAACCATGAATTTATTGCATTTTTCAATTGGAAGAAAGAAACTGGCTGACTATCATCTTATGTGCAAATTAGCATTATTACCTTGCTATCCAGAATTTTGTAGGTGCCCAATATCTTGAATTTTTTAATCATGGAGCTCTAATCAAGGCATGAAGGGAGCTTAAGTGATTAGCCCAAGATAAATCTAATGAGTCAGAAAAGTTGATTCTTGAATCTAGGACTCAATTCAAATTCTATTGATCATCACAGAAAAAAAAGATATCTGTGTGTACAAAAGAAAACCCATTCTTTCTGTTATTGCACTACCTGAATGTTCTCTATTAGAAACAAATCCCTTCATGGTGAATTTAAATATAATTGTCCGCTTCCCTAAATGGTAATAGAGAACAGCTAAAAACCATCTTTTCTATCCTGAGTTATTTGCCCTTCTTTGGCTGAAACTTTTTTAAGAAGTTAACATTATGTAGTCCATTGAAAGGATCCTGAATTTGAGTCTTCACTGTCCTCGACTGACCAAATCTAAAAAATTTCAAAGTTAGGACACGTTTTCCCATGGATTGGGTCAGCCAGTTACACATTGTGAAGGACTGACGCTTGTCCCCCCGAGAAGGCGCACTCAGGTCCCACCCCCAGCCCTGGAGGTGTGCACCCATCGGTACACAGGCCCTTGGAAGGTGTTATTGGTCAAGGTGTGCCCAGGCTGAGTGGGGTGGGCCTCCATCCAATGCAGCCAAAGCTAAGGAAACAGGACCCAGAAGACCAAGCCACGGGAGGAGCAAAAGGCTGGAAGTCGACAGAAGTCAGAAGAGAAAGGAGAAGACACAGACCATGAAGTCCCATGTGATGGAAAAGTCAAGAACTCCAAAGAACTGCTGCTTGGCCAGGAGACACCAATCTTGGAAGAAGAGAGCCTTCCAGCCTAGAAACCGGGAGCCAATAAATTCCTGTAGCAAAGCCAACCCATTATATGGGATTTGTTTTAGCAACCAGGAAACTAATACAGTCAACTCAGGAGGAGAGGCGATGAAGGCTCTGGTTTATGGAGTAGGCAAACTCCACCAAAAGCATCTCCCACCGAACCCAGCTGTGAAAACAAAACTACACATACACACACAAATATACATTTACATTATATGTAATACACTTACAATCTATTGCATATGTATTTATATGTGTGTATATGTTGATAAATTAATCATTATTTTAATTACATATTCATATTTTATAAAACAATTCAACCAGCATGCATAATTTGTAATTATTATATTATTACTGTAATTATTAGTTATGGACCACGCTTTCTGCTGTGTTAAATGCACCTACGGACACTTGACAACCATTGTTTTAATCTCATATACATTTTAAAGACAGTATGCTAAATGCTACTAGAAGATACTAAAATGAGTAAAATAATCATAACTGCCTAGGAATTTGCAAACAAACATATAGGGAGAAATAAGAAGTGCCCAATCAATTCCTCCAAATTCCTTCCCACAACCTTAGATGATTCCTAAAGCTCCCCACTTCTTGTCCCTTCTCTTTCTTACTGCCCCCTCGTCAATCCAGTCTCATCTCACAGACTCAGCCGCTAGGTCTGCGTGACTAGAGGCAGACCTCTCAACAAACTTCAGGACTTGGGTTTCGTGATGTGGGCTGGACTCCTCCTGCATGTGCCAACAGCCTTTCAGATGTGCTAATGCGTCCAGAAGGTGAGCTCAGCAGCTTTCTCTCCTTTCCCTCAAATTTGCATGTTTCCATTAAAACCAATACATTGTCCCAGTGACCTGGTTCCAAGTCTTACAATTGTGCTTTAACCTTCTTCTACTTATATAATCAAGTGAGAAATTCTGTGGCTCCTACCCCACCAATATCAAAGCCATACTCTTTCCATTTCCATTGCGACTTTTCTGGTTCAAGTGTTCATTACTTTTGATGTGATTGTAGAAATTGTTCTTCTAGTTCTTTTTACCTCCTATTATCCCCCTCAAGTTCTCCAGTGGTTTAAAAAAAGAATTAGCAGTAGGTACATGTTCAGAGGGCCTGAGTGCAAGGACACAGACAGACATTTGCACACCTATGTTTTTCGTTTTGTTTGTTTGGCCCGGGCAGGCTCTGGGAATCAAACCCAGGTCTCCGGCATGGCAGGTGAGAACTCTGCCACTGAGCCACCGTGGCCTACCCTGCACACTGATGTTTATAGCAAAATCATTTACAATTGCCAAGAGATGGAAACAGCCCAAATGCCCATCAATGGACGAGTGGCTAAACGAGCTGTGGTATATACATACAATGGAATATTACACAGCTGTAGGACAGAATAAAGTCATGAAGCACGCAACAACGTGGATGGACCTTGAGGACATTATGCTGAGTTAAATTAGCCAGAAACAAAAGGACAAATACTGTATGGTCTCACTAATATAAACTGTTCTAGTTTGCTAGCTGCCAGAATGCAATATACCAGAAACGGAATGGCTTTTAACAAGGGGAATTTAATGAGTTGCTAGTTTACAGTTCTAAGGCCGAGAAAATGCCCCAATTAAAACACGTCTATAGAAATGTCCAATCAAAGGCATCCAGGGAAAGATACCTTGGTTCAAGAAGGCCAATGAAGTTCAGGGTTTCTCTCTCAAGTGAGAAGGCACATGGTGAACACAGTCAGGGCTTCTCTCTCAGCTGGAAGGGCACATGGTGGACACGGCATCATCTGCTAGCTTCTTCTCCTGGCTTCCGGTTTCATGAAGCTCCCCGGGAGGCGTTTTCCTTCTTATCTCCAAAGGTCACTGGCTGGTGGACTCTCTGCTTCGTAGTGTTGCTCTCTCTGAATCTCTCATTCTCCAAAATGTTTCCTCTTTTATAGGACTTCAGAAACTAATCAAGACTCACTCAAATGGGTGGAGACATGTCATCCCCTAATCCAATTTAACAACCATTCTTAACTAGATCACATCATCCAGGGAGATGATTTCATTACAGTTTCAAACATACAGTATTTAGTAGAGATAATTCTACCTTTATGAAATGGGATTTATATTAAAACATGGCTTTTCTTACGGGGCATACTTCCTTTCAAACCAGCACATAAACTAACATTGAGTGAACTTGGAGAACTGATGTTAAGACAGGTTATCAGGAGATAGAAACAGGGTAGAGATTGGGCATTTGGTGCTGAAGGGATACAGATTGTGCAACAGGACTGATTGTAAAAATTCAGAAATGGATAGCACAACACTACCTGACTGTAGCACAATAATGTAAGTACACTGAATGAAGCTGAATGTGATATGATAGAGGGAGAAGGGCTGGGGGCACATATGAAGCCAGAATGAAAGACAGAGGATAAAGTCTGAGACAGTATAATTTAAGAATGTCTAGAGTGGAAATGATGGCAATTAAATGTACAAATAAAAACACTTTTTTGCATGAGAGAGAACAAATGAGTGTTAATATTGCAGAGTGTTGAAAATAGATGATATACAGGAAAAAGTACAAGCCATGCAAGCTAGGGTCTATAGTCAACAGTAACACTGTAACATGCTTCAATGACTGTAACAAAAGCAATATGCCAAAACTAAATGTCAACAGGCGGGAGCTTGGGGGGGATATGGAGTCTTTGAGGAAGAAAAGGAAATGTCTTCAGATAGAGTATGGTGGTGAAGGCATGGCCATACACTCAGGTTGGGTTGTATTATGTGTTAATAAAACTGTTTAAAAATGAACAGAGAGAAACAAGAGAAAACGTGAAGAAAGCGATGTACCTACTCACTGTTGGAGGGAAGCTGAGAGGTGGAGCCCTGCGCCTCCAAGGGGCCTCCAGTGTGGTGGGTCCACAGGAGGCTAGGGGAGGGGTTGCCATCTGATCCTGAAACCTCATTGCTCAGTATACCTGGGTGTGGGGACACGAGTGGACATGTGCACACTGGTGTTTCTGGCAGTGGTGTTTGATAACCACAATGGGTAGAGGTGGCCAAAGGGACAACGACTGAGGGAAGGAAGGGGACTGTGATGTGTACATACAGTGGACTACTGAGTGACCACGAGAAGGAATGGAGCTGTGAGGCATGCAACCAGGTGAATGGACCTTAAGGACTGTGTATTGAATGAAACGTCAGGAACAAAAAGACAAATATTATCATGCCTCACTCATATGGACCAACTATAATATAAAAACTCGGTGAACTGAAGTTGAAAGCATGGGTGTTCAGGATGGGGCTTATTGTAAAGGGCTTAGAGTGTCAGCTCTTACAGCAGTCACGTATATGCAGGAGTCGTAACTGTTATTTCTAAATGCTGAGATACTGAGCTGTTTGTATATAACCTGGTCATTCCCAGAAACTCTTTTGTTATTCAGATGTGGCCTCTCTCTCTCTCTTTCTCTCTCTCTCTCTCTCTCTAGGCCGACAGGGCACGTGAACTCACTGCCCTCCCCCTCCCCTACGTGGGACATGACTCCCAAGGGCAAACCAGGACCCAGCATCATGGGACTGAGAAAGCCTTCTTGACTACAAGGGAGGAGAGAGAAATGAAACAAAATAAAGTTTCAGGAAGCTGAGAGATTTCAAACAGAGTTGAGAGGTTATCCTGGAGGTTATTCTTATGCATTATATAGACATCACCTTGTTAGTTTATGGTGTATTGGAGTGGCTGGAGGGAAGTACCTAAAACTGTTGAGCTGTGTTCCAGTAGCCTAGATTCTTGAATATGATTGTATAAAGATATAGTGTTTACAATGTGGCTGTGTGATTGTGAAAACTTTGTGTCTGATGCTCCTTTTACGTAGGGTATGGACAGATGAGTAAAAAATTAGGATAATAAATAAATAAATAATAAGGGGACAAGGGATAAAATAAATTGGGTAGATGGAAATACTAGTGGCCAGTGAGAGGGAGGGTAAGGTATATATGAGTTATTTCTTTCTTTTTATTTCTTTCTCTGGAGTAATGCAAATGTTCTAATGATGAATACACAACTATTTGATGATACTGTGAGCTGTTGATTGCACACCATGTTTGGAATGTATGTATGTGAAGATTTCTCAATAAAAATATTTTTAAAAATTAGCAGTGATATATTTTTTTCAAATAAAGTCATACATGGAAATTAATTTTATTGAAAAGATTGAACTGAAACTGTTCTCATTGTATGTCCTTTTTGCTCATTTTAAATATTGTTTCTCTCATTAAAATACAACATATACTAAATCAGTCTGGAATGACAAAGTCAACTGCATCTCTGTGACCAAATATCAGCAGATTGCCTCAAAAATTCTATAGAGTTCATAGTAGCATCTACCAAAATTTGTTATGTTTCAAACAATTTGAACAAAACCAGGTTCCTTAAGACCTCTGAGTTTGGGGGAAAAATGTATAAATTAAAATGCATTTGTAGGTGTATAATTTGTGGTTTAAGTGTAAATGTTCATGGGATTAGACTACAAACGCTTACTGGAATGGCCAACACCCTTTGCTTTGTGTTTTCAAAGTACACTGGTTTCCGAATCTAGTAAAACAAAGAGCCAAAGTTTTTTCTCTCTATCAGATTAAGTAGCAGTAAATCGCCTTCCTCCTAAATTACCGTCACTCCTGCAGGGTCTTGTCGCGCCCAAGGAATGCAGGAGCTGGGGCCAGCAGGACGCCAGCACGGGAGAGGAGAGACTGGAAACTAGGGGTGGAGTACTGACTGGTTACCAGTTTTGGCACATGATAGCCGGATAACTTCTAGAAATACCATAATTTTGCCTAAGACGGTTAATAATTTAAGAGTTAATAATATCACCTGTAAACTGAAGATAACGATATGTCTCAGAATCAAATAATATAATGATTGAGATTGTGAAATCATTTAAAAGCTATAAAGTACAAGGTATTTTCATATTGTTCTGACCTTACAATGTATGTCTAATATCCAGAAAAAACAAACAAAAAGAATAACAGAATAAATGCCATTGAAAATCAATTCATTTAGGTGATGCTTTTGAATACTTTGAATACGGATTAATTGTGTAACAGACATTCAATATGTGTGATAGTAATTTAACCAAAATGGAAGACACTCACGTGGAGAGGTTGTACCATTCCTCACATCAGAGCTGGGATTCTAAATTCAAAGGCCACGCACTGGTCAGAGCAATCGGAGTTTTGTTCTCACACCGATGGCAGCTGTTCATTTTGCCTTCGGAAGTAAAAAAGGGAGTGTATCCTTTCCTCCACCACGTGGAGGGGCCGGCTTTCCATTCCTCACGTTTCCAGGGTGATACGCAGGCTGGGAAGGTCTCCCCTGCCCAGGTACCTACCCCGGCGGGCGTGTGAACAGGACCCTTCCGCGAGGAGACAGTGCTCCGGCTGGACTACGGGTTCTCGGGGCTTGGGAGAGACGCCCCAGGAGCAGCAAAGGAGCCTGAGCCCAGGTGCAGAGGTGCCCTCTGCCCACCAGGGAGACACGGCCTGGCCCGGTGCACACGGACCAGGGGCCATGCCACTGACCAGGGCCACATGGGCTGACCAGGGCCACGCCACCAACCAGGGGCCACGCCACCGACCAGTCTAGGTGCACCAGGGACATGCCGGTGGCTACACGGCCAGTGGACAAAGTGCCCTGTGTGCCACGTATGTAATTTTGACTTTGGCTATTTACAGTGGGAAACTACAGGTTTTCCTCAGGGGACGATGTGGTTCTGAGTTTTTCCAGCCCTTATGGGTATGAAACAACAAGCCCGAGCAAGGCGCTGGAGGCCTGAGCTAACGCGGAGGCTGAGGGCATGGAGCCAAGGCTGTGGGCAAGTGGTGACTGACAGGGAATGAGAAAGGGGTGGAGAGGGAGGTGACTCCGGCTCAGGTTTAGAGGACTGGTGAGAGTGGGCACCACTAAAACCCCGTAGCGCAGGGCAGTGCAGGCTGGTGGAGGTGAGCTGGGGCAGGGGCGGGGAGCCCAGTGGGGCGATGCTGAGTTTGAGGGGTCAGAGAGAACCACGGGCAGGTGCTCTGCAGACAGTTACAAATAGGAAGTGGGAACGTGCAGCTAAAACATCAATGGTCACTCTTTCTCTTCTTGAACCCCTCTTGGGTGGGGCCATCAAATGAACCTTACAGGAGGTTTTACAGCGGGAAGAACACTAAAAGACGAGCCATCCCTCAGCACCTCCCTCCTCTGGCGGTGGTGTGAAGCAGGAATGCTGGGACATGCAGACCGTTTGGGCAGGGTAGACGATTCTGAACACATGGTGTACTGGTTTGCTAGCTGCCAGAATGTGATACACCAGAAACAGAATGTCTTTTTAAAAGGGAATTTAATAAGTTGCAAGTTCACAGTTCTAAGGCTGTGAAATTGTCCAAATTAAAGCAAGTCTATAGAAATGTCCAAATTAAGGCACCAACCAGAGGTTACTTTCACTCAAGAAAGGACAATGAAGTTCAGGGTTTCTCCCAACTGGAAAGTCACGTGGCTACATCTGCTAGCTTTCTCCCGGCTTCTTGTTTCATGAAGCTCCCCCGGGGTGTCTTCCTTCTTCATCTCTAAAGGTCTCTGGCTGCGTGGGCTCTCGTGGTTCTATGGCTCTGTTGCCCTCTCGAAAATGCTTCCTCTTTTAATGGATTCCAACAAAGGCATCAAGACCCACTGGAATGGGTGGAGTCACACCTCCGTGGAAATAATCTAATAAAGTTTCCAACACACGGTATTGAATAGGGTTTAAAGAAACAACTGCCTTTACAAAATGGGATTAGGATTAAAACACGGCTTTTCTAGGGTACATACATCCTTTCAAACCGGCACACACGGTGTAGGGATTTGCATTTTCTCAGTTGGAAACAAGTGACTGCTGAAGGGAAATAAAATTATCAAAGTATCCAGAAGACGTACCTTATATAGGCGTCTGGCTGACAGGAGAGCAGTAAGTTATAGAGCTATAATCGAAATCTTACTGAAGTGGGGTGTAGAGAAGGGTAAAACCCAAAACCCCTGAAACAGGCATCTGGAGACACCACCGCTAAACCTGCTTCACCTCAGCTTCGGCCTCATTTGCATAACAGGTGTTCTAGTTTGCCAGCTGCCGGAATGCAACACACCAGAGATGGATTGGCTTTTAATGAAAGGGGATTTATTTTGTTAGTTCTTCAGAGGAAAGGCAGCTGACTTTCCACTGAGGCTCTTTCTTACGTGGAAGGCACAGGATGGTCTCTGCTGGTCTTCTCTCCAGGCCCCTGGGTTCCAACAACTTTCCCCGGGGTGACTTCTTTCTCCGTCTCCAAAGGCCTGGGCTGAGCTGCAAGTGCTGAGATGAGGAATGCCGAGCTGCTTAGGCTGTGCTACGCTGCGTTCTCTCATTTAAGCACCAGCCAATTAAGCCAAACATCACTCATTGCAGCAGACACGCCTCTTAGCTGACTGCAGATGTAATTAGCAACAGATGAGGTTCACGTACCATTGGCTTATGTCCGCAGCAACAAGACTAGGTATGCTCACCTGGCCAAGTTGACAACTGAATCTAACTAACACAACGGGTTATAATATATAGCTAGCTCGTAGGTAAAAAGGGTTGCTGTGAAATGGAATATTGCATATATTGCTCGGTACACTGCCTGGATTAAATGGGAGCTTGATAGATGTTTGATGAATCAATAATGAACCATGTCAAAAGAAATCCAACCAGCATCCAGCATCCATGACTAAGCATCACGTCTCATTACTGGAACATTTTTTTTCTTTCTAACACTTTCATTCACCTAGAGACTAGGGTGCCAGCACCAAATCAATACCTGGGGGGAAAAAAGACAATCAAAGATCAAGACTATAAAATGAATTGTGAGAATCTTTTGGCAAAAGGATGTGGGTCTCGTGGATGGCCTTGGGAGCCAGGCGTGGAAGGCACTATCTTTATTTTCCCTTACACTTTACGAAAAGATTCTCATTGGCATTGAGAGTTTCATCAGAAATTCAAAGAAACTGTGTTAAGGAAATGGAGCTTGAAGGGAGAACCCAGTCAGTGAGATCTGCTTGAGGCCAAGCCAGGCCTTTGAAAACCCTTCTGGGTCAGGCGGCGTCTGAGGTACAGGGGACCCAGAAAATGGGCCCATGATTTTATCTGCATGGCATTTCACAGAATTCAAAAGAAGTGCAGCCAACCATTAAGAACCACCTGAAAAGTCATGGAGGAAAAGAAATAGGGGCATATTGATCCATCTCTGCCATTGTCTCCTTAGGGCTCTCCCTAGCAAGAGCAGTGGGAATGCCCAGGTAAGAGCGCTGACCTGAAGCCCAAATGCAGAAGAGAGAATGGAATAAAGCCTTTTTCATTCTTTAGGTTGCAGGTCAACTCCATTTGTCATGACCATTTCTGAGGCTT
Organism: Myrmecophaga tridactyla; assembly: GCA_004026745.1. Taxonomy (NCBI): domain Eukaryota; kingdom Metazoa; phylum Chordata; class Mammalia; order Pilosa; family Myrmecophagidae; genus Myrmecophaga; species Myrmecophaga tridactyla. Next base: position 35,122 of record PVIY010021127.1, read on the forward strand.
CATCAAACTTCCAGGAAACTCAGTGACTCATTTAGCAGGGTCTTAAGAAACATCTACTTTGTAGATTGTTCAAACTTTAAGGGAAATTGGGGACCACAGCTAGAGAGTGGTCTTTCAAATAGTATTTAGGTCCACTCATGGATTTCAGAAATAAACTAAAATATAAGTGCCAGTACTATTGCTACTGCATCTTTGGTGTGTAACTCCACTTTTTACTTCCTACCACATCTAAGAGGCAAATGCATGAAGAAAACTCATAAATCAGTGATTCCAGACTCATGATGTATAAATATAGAATTTGTGATAAGAACCGTTTAAGGGTGGGGGTAGAGAGGGAAGTAGGAACATTGTATATGCTATTGAAGTTAAGCTGGTCAAAAGAAATGAAATCGTTATACATTTAGGATGTTAAATTTAAGCCCTATGATAAACACAAAGAAAATAACAGAAAATATACAAAATCCCAGAGACAGAAGTTGAGCATAGGTTACTGGGGGGGGGGGGGAATGGAGAGTTAGTGCATGAAGAGTGCGTGCGTTCGGTGTGAGCGGGTGGGAAGCTCTGGTAAGGGGTGGCAGCGAGGTGCTGTACCATCGTCAGAGTAATTAATCTTTGGTAGCGGTTGAGATGGGAAACTTTTCACTGTATGTTTCCACAATTCAAAAATGAAGAGCAACTAAAGAGACGATGACAATTAAATGCAAGATGTGATCCTGGGCCAGACCTAGTGATGGAGAAATGATCCAAAAGGTCATTACTGAGACATATGAAAAAATTGAAATATAGATGATAAGCTTTACATCAACGCCAAATTTCTTGAATTTGATAACTTGAATTTGATAATTGCACTTAAGGTGGTTGTGTATGTGAAAATATACCCTTAATCCTTAGAAAACGTACATGAAAGTATTAAGTTCAAGGAGCATGAGCTACATAACCTACTCTCAAGTGTTTAGAAAATAGATAGAGGAGTGGATAGGTGGAATGATATGGTGAATGTGGCAAAATGTTAAAATTGATGGGTCTGATATTTGGGGTGAAGGGTGTATTGGCATTCTCTGTATGGGTTTTGTATTTATTAGTTTTTCAGTTGTACTCTAAATTCAAAAAGACATCAAAATAAAAAGTTGAAAGGAAGGAAGGAAGCAAGCAAGAAAGAAACCAGGGGAGGACAGGGAGAAATAGCCAACGGGGTCCAACAAATCCTGGACTGCTCACCCCTCCTCTGTGTAGACAGGCGTGGAATGGCCTCTGTCTGACTGGCAATCACAGCTCCCTCACCTTGCCTTTTCCCACTTGTTTCAGAAACACATTCAGAAGAGTACAAACATGTACAACGAAACATGTTATGTACCAGAAAGTTTGCTGTGAAGTTGTATTCTAGGAGATGGCATCCTGTCTGACTTTAGGGAAGTTATTTCATTGATTCGGTCTATCCATATGTTACAAGTTGAGTTGTGTCTCCAAAAATAGAAATGCAGGCGGATGACCCTAGTTCTGTGACCGGTACCCTATTTGGGAAAAGGGTCTCTGAAGCTGTGGGTAGTGAAGAGGAGACCAGTGCGCATGAGGTCCAGCCCTGTTCCAACACAGCCTGTCTCCAGGAGAAGGGAAGAATGGACAGAGATGGAGGGAGGTGGCCATGCCACCGCCGACGCCGGGACCAACCCAGGATGGGAGGTGAACTGCCAGACGCCTGGAAGAGGCAAGGAAGGGTTTTCCCCTACAGGTTTTGGGCTTCTAATCTCCAGAACTGTGAAACAATACATTCCGGTCTCTCTAAGCCACCTGGTCTGTGGTGCTTGGAGGCAGCCTTAGGAAACTAAAACACCATACATTTTAAAAACAGGATAAAAAGTAAAGATACACGTAATTAGCTTACATAACACTTGTCCTCTGTAAGGATAATAACCTTAGCTTTTGGAATAAAGGCATTTTGCCCATACAAGAAAATTACTGCCATAATTCTTTAGGAATTTAAATGAATATCAATCTGTTTTCCAATTCTTATCTCTTTTCATTTTCTAATGAGAACTTTAAAACACCTTATTTTTCTTCCAGTTTTCTAGCTGCCCTCATGCCTTAAGTTCTACAGTTCTTTCCTCATATTTATACACAAACATTTCTAACAAATGATATTATAATGAGATTGCAGAACCACAAGCTTAGACCTGTTATACTGCTGGTATTTTCTCATTTTTACTGTCATTCTCAGTGTGTCCATGCCACATTTGACACTGGTGGGAATATTAAATGTGGCTGTGGCCATCTTTAAAAAGTATTCTTGGTTTGATTTCATTTTCTTTGTTTGAATCTTTGAAGGAATGTGGTGGGAGTGAGGCTAGGATCCTGTATAAAGAACGTTATTTGCAACTGAGGAAAGGAAAATGCCTAAGTGTTTCTGGGCAAGTGAGGATTTTCTCCCCAGACTCAAGAAGGAATAAACAATTCCCTGCCCACAGCACCCCACTCCCCCTAAAATAAAATAAAATAAAATAAAAAACCCTCCACCTGGTGAAAACTGACACCGCGTGTCGGGACCTACCTTGGGTAAAGAGAGACAGCGGCTGAGCGGCAGCCCCCACTCCCACCCCCGGGCGCAGGCTGGGCCCGGCTCCTGCAAGCTCACCAGCCACGCGCAGCTCTGCAGCAGGAGAGGCCCAGCGGGCTCGGTTGGTTTAGATCCCTACTACGTTCCCCTTTCAAGGTCATGCTGCCGCCCTAAGGAGGGGAACCGCTTTCTGCAAATTAAACGACAGTTTAGAATTGGCTTCTCTAGTGTGGCTTCGTGCTACAAATAAAACTCGACCAAAGGGCATCTGAAAAAAAAAAACTGAACAAAAAAGATTAGGGCTCTAAAAGCCACAGAACAGCTGGCGAATAAAAATCAAGATATAGCATTAAGGGCTTCAAACCACGCTCTAGTACAACGGAAACAACCCAACTTCAATTAAGGGGGGGAAAAGCCTGCCCAATTGGACAAAGCCGCTTTACAAAGGCGCAGAAAATAAATCCGAGGCGCGCGACCCCAGCACGGCGGGACGTCGGGGGCACATCTCCCTGGACACAAGTTGAAAGGGAGTTGCATGGAACGAGCGAAGCCACCAAAGCGACCTCCGGGGCGAAAAATAGGGACATCTCTTTGAAGCAGAGAAACCGCCTCGATTGATGCCGATTGCGGGGGCGGGGCGCGGTGTTTGAGAATGTTTTCGGGAGAAAAACCGAAATGCCCGCGGCGAGCCGCTTCTGTGGCGGGAGCCTATAAAAGACGGAAGATTACTCCGAAAGCCTTGGAGACGGTCTCCCCAGCCAACAGAGCTGACTTTAGCCACCCCTCCCCCACCCCAGGAACCAGGGGGCGCGCGCGGGGAGCCCCGCTGCGCAGTGCGGACTGCGGCCCAGCAGCGCCGAGCCGCCTCCCGTGCGCCGCGGGGCCGCCAAGGACAGTATCCGCTGCCGCAGCGCGCCCTGCTCCGTGCCGCTCCGCGCTCCGGGTTTCCCGGGTCGCCGGCACCCGGCCGAGGAACCCCGCGAGGAAAGGCCTGCCACGCGCCGGGTCCCCCGAGTCCCGAGAGCGCGCGCGCACCCCCCGCCCCCCACCCCGTGCGTCGCTTTCCAGATGCGCTGGGCCGGCGGCACGCGGCTGGGTGCTGGGTGCTGGGGGCGGGGGCCGGGACCGGTCGCGCTTTGAGCAGGGCCGCCCGAGGTTCGGAGCCTGGCCGCAACCTTCGAGGCCCCGACGCGTGGAACCACGTTCTCCAGGTTGCGTGCAGGTGGCCGGGATCCCTTCCCAGCTGGGGCCCCCAGGAGAGCCCTCCCCGGCAGCCGATGTCTGCCACGAGAGACGCTCCTAGTGTCCCCAGTGCCAAAAGGTTCAGTGCCGTCTCCCCGAAGGTGATGGGGGAGGGCGCTGTGCAAACTGTCAAGTTCTCTGCTTGGGGGGAACGTCCTTCCTCGTGGAGTCCGCAGCACTCCCCTCCCCCGGAAAAAGGAAAAATCTCGCCTGACTGTAAACGGCCTGTATCCCCAGTGCCCAGAAAAGTGCCTTTTATGGAGGCAGTGGGTGTCCGGGGATCAGGTTGGTGGGCAGCGGCTGCCCATGCGCGCAGCCTTGGGGTAAGCGAGCAGGCCGGGAACATCTGGGCAGTCTCCCTGCTTTCCTGGTAGGGCAACGAGCAGACATTTACTGGGCACGACTCCTTGCCAAGTCTTCTAGGCTTTGGCAGGCCATCGGGAGCGGGGCAGGGCTGGCACGCGTGGGGTCGTTCAGGGACGCAAGGGGGCCTTTGGTGAGGCCCTGCACCCCGGGTTCGCAGGATGGGCCATCCCCTACACCCAGGCATATTCGACAGCGTTTACAAAGGGCACACAGAAGGCGCTCGTTTTTAAACCTTCGCTGCTGGCGAGCGTGACTTGTTCAAGGTCGCACAGGGCAAGAAGCACACATTTCTCCCACGCCTGCTTTGGGCCGGGACCCTGCGCCCCCAGGGCTCCAGCTGATGAGCCCGGGATGAGTTGCCCCCGGCCAAAGTGCCCGGGTACTGTCCCTTCGGGGACCCGGCACCCAGCTCACAGGCCTCCTCCGAGAAGGGTTTCTGCCGGTTCTCCTGCACCTCACGCGCCACCAAGGCCTGAGCCGGGATCGGCGAGGCCCGAGAGCGGCGGGAGGCAGGGTCCCCGCGTCCCCTCCCCGGCCTTCCGCGCCGAGGCTGGGTGGCCGCTGCGCCGAGCCCAGCCCGCTTCCCCGCGCGCGCGCGCCCAGGTGCCTGCGTGGCTCGCAGCCCCGCGCCCGGCCCCCGTCTACCTGCCCCGGAGTTTCTGCTAAAAGCTGGAGATGCGGATTCCGCGCGCGCCGGCCCCGAGCCCCTCAACTGAGCATGCGCCGGCGCGGGACGGCTCTGGGTCCCGCGCTCCCGCGCTCGCGGACTGGGGTTGCGGCGCTGCGGGCGAAGGGCGGGCGGGAGGAGGAGGGGAGGGGCGCGGGGGGAGGCGGAGGCTCGCGCGCCTGCGCACCGGGCTCCGGGGCCCTCGGCTTTTCTATGGGATTCCCAATCTGCAGCAGACTCAGGCAGGCGGGCGCTACTGCGGAGCGAGTCTTGCAGCCCCAGAGCTCCGTGGGAAGAGGCAGCGCAAGAGAACCCCACTCGAGACGGCTTCACTGCTCACCCGAATTAAACACACCACATCCATACAGATAAAGAGCTGCTGAGTGCTCTCTTTCGCGGGAAGGGGCCCTGCGCAGCGCTGAGACTGTAAGTGGCCCAGGCGACTTGGTTGCCTTCGTGCGCGGTAGCGCAGGCAGCTGCCAGCGCGGTGTCTGGGCGGCTGGCACAGACCTCGCTTTGCATGGGTGCGTGCAGGCGCACCGGGCCAGCCCCTCTGGGTGAAGCTGGCGGCTGCAGGGTAGTGTGGGGGGGACCTCTCGGAATAAGGTGGGGGAGGAGGGGGTGCTGGCGGCGCGATGCGGGATTGTCTGAGGCTCGATTTCAGAGAGGGTGGTTGAAAGGCTGTTTGGAGCGTCTCCACGCAGGCGGGTTTTCTTGCCCAGATTTAAGTCGCTAATTGACGGGCTGGGAAGTTTTCCGGCTGTTGAGGGAGCTATGGAGCGGCCGCGGAGGAGCGCCAGCCTGCCCTCGGGGGCTTGGTGCACCGTTTCCGTCGCGGGAAGAGCAGCAGGGGTTTGCTAAGCGAAGCGGAGCGGAGGAGATGGTGTGCAAGTCAGGGCTGGTTTCTGAGCGGGCTGCAGGGTTCGGACCCACTGAGTGAGGCGCAGCCTGGGCACGTTCCTCTCCGTACCTAGAAACGAATCGATCATTTTTCTTTCTGATTGTTCGTCGCGGTGGTGAATAGGCAGAAAAAAAAGGGGATGGGGGGCTCCCGCCCAGTCGGCGGTGGGTTCCGAAAGGAGCCTGCGACTCGAGACGCGCGCTAGTTGGCTGCCTGCGCCTGTCTGCGCCTGCCTGCGCCTGGCTGCTCCGGGCTGCGGGGCGCCCCGAGCCAGATGTGCCACGCTTGGGCCCTGGGCTTCCTTAAAGGAGAGAAGGTCGTTGGGATTTCGGTTCCGATGGGTGGTCCTTGCTCAGAAGCTGAAGAAGTGTCCTTGCAAGGTCAAACCCCGATTGGAAACCACCTCGGAGGCGCAGTGGCCGCGATGGGGGCTCGCGGGCGGGGGGCTCCAGGAAACGGCAGGTCCCTGCGAGAGTGCGGTGGGCGCAGGGCACTTCCCCGCGAGTATGCGGGGCTGCGCGGCTCGGTGGTCTGGGAGTGGCGAATTCATTTTCCTGGAGTTGCCTTCCTGTCCATATTTTGGAAACCAAAATAAAATGGAAATGCTGGCGGGTGTGGAAAACGCAAGCTGTGGACTGTCTGTGTGTGGCTTCCCACTTGAAGGCAAGAGGAGAAAGAGAGTTTTATTTCTACATATTAAAATTTAAGGAAAAATAAAGGAACTTCAGGTTAAGACAAATCAAAATGAAACTCTTGTGGAATCTCATTTTACCCCCACCCCCTCCAAGCCGCCTGCGTGTGTTGGGGGTGGGGCTGAGAGCGGGAGTCCCGCATCACGAGCACTTACTCGGTAACCCGCGCTCATTAGGCCTTGCGTGTTCAACAAGCCCAGGAAAAGCTGCACTGGAGCAGCTTTTAGCAGACAAGAGAAGAGTGCGGCCAGTGTGTGATTCCCAGGGAAAGCTCGGGTCCAGTTTCTAAGATAAAATGAAGTGAAAACTCCCTCAATAAGGCAGATCCTTCTTACAGAGATCCCTGTTTGGCCCTTTTATCCATCCAACTACCTGGAGCCTCTTACAGGAATTCATGATTTATTTAAATGGGTGGAATTTGAAGTTGCAAATTTGAGACTATCTCCTTGGAAACCCATCAGTCATAAAGCCTTCCCTGTCGGCCCCTTCCTCACTCCAGGGCACAGGGACCAGGCATTGTCACAATGGCGACTAATGCCTGCCCTCTCTTGAGAGGCGGCACCGGTTCCGTGAGGGGCAGGCTCCAGTGACTGATAGGTGCTGGAGGAAAGAGGAGCCCCAGCTACATCGCAGAGATGTTTGGTCTTGGATTCCCTGGGTCCTAGGCTTAATAAGGGTCAGATTGGGAAGAGACTTTAGAAGGCGTGAGGTCAGTCCCTTGTTTTACAAATGAGGGAACTGAGGCTCAGCGCCATGGAGCTGGAAGAAGAAATCAATTGATTTCTAGTCTGTGGAATAGGAAATGAGTAAGTGATGTTGCTGCACTTGCCAGTGTGAGGGTGCTGCAATCTCAAAAAAAAAGAAAACCACGTCTGCTCCTGCAGCCCGTCTTTTAAGCTCGCCTCCGGGACCATGACAGCGCTCCCTCCTCTCCCTCCCTTTTCCTAGGAAGCTCTCCTTCCATCTCTTTTCTGTTGCAGCCACCGCCGATGACCTGCCTCGGCGGACGTTCTCCTGGCCGTTCCGGCCTCTGCATCTCGGGCAGGTTCTCTGGAACCCTCGGGGTGCTCGAGAGAAGGGGCAGATCAGACGCAGCTCCTGTTTGCCGACGCGCGCCCCCCATCCCCACCCCTGTCCCTCCCTGCCCTAAGCCCCAGGACCCTTCGGGGAGTCCAGCCTTCGGGACACTGCGGCGCCACCCCCGCCATCCAACCCGTGCAGCCTCTTCCCAAGTGGGCCTGGTGCCTGGGAGGCAGACCCCGCTCAGAGGTGCAGCCCTGCGGGATCCTCTGGACATGGCGGGGTGGGCGAGGCGGGCGAGGCGGGAGGCTTAAGTGGAGTCCACCACGGGGAGCCGCGCGGCCATTGCGGCCCTGGGCTTCGGAGGCTCTGGCGCCGCTCCATCACGTTGGGTCTGGACAGGTGCAGCCACGCAGGACACCGGCCTTGTCTTCCCTCCTTTTCCTCTCTTCCTCCCTTTCTTCCCTTCATGAAAATTTCCCGAGGGCAAGC
>PVIY010021128.1:0-42915 GCA_004026745.1 Myrmecophaga tridactyla
GGGAAATGAAATCCTACCATGTGCCTGAAAAGAGGCTCATTGATAAGCTTCCAGAAGCTCCCCTTTGCCTTCACAGCTAGTTTCACACATATTATTCTAACAGTTGTCTAAAACCAACTCTTTTGTTTACCTCCCGTGTCACTCACGCATCTCAGGATTTCTCAAGGTCAGCAGTCACACTTCTTTACCTGAAGCCCTTGGTACTTGTTATTCCCTCCGCCTTCAGTGACCTCCCTTGGTCTGCTTGGGGCCACTTCTAGCTTTTAAGATCATTAAATCAGAGGTCAGAGAACATAGTCTCTGTGGAGCCTTCTCGTACCTATCAGTGGTTTTCTTTTGGGGTCCCTTAGCAGTTCTTTTTATTGTATAGTGTAGAAACAGCGTAGAGTAATGTATTTTACTTTTCTGGATTTCAAGGTCCTTTTGAGGGAAGGTGCAGAGACCTTTTTTTTTAAACATAATGATGGGAGATTTTTAAAAACAAAAGTATTGAGGAATAATTTATGTTCTATAAGGCACACCCATTTAAATGACATAATTCAAGGAGTTTCAGCAGATGCAGACACTAAACCAGTACTATAATTAAGGTATACAACCTTTCTATCACCACCACCCCCCAAAATTTTCTCCTGCTCTTTTGTGATCCATCCATCTCTTCACCCCCATTCCCAGGCAACCACTGATCTGCTTTCTGTCATTGTAGATTAGTTGGCGTTTTCTAGAATTTTATGTAAACAGAATCATACAATATGTGTCCTTTTGTCTCTGAATTCTTTGACTCTACATAATAATGTTGAGATTGATGAATATGTGTGTCAGCTGTTTCTTTCTAGTGCTAGGTCGTATTTCATTGTCCATACACCTGGATTTTTAAAAAAAATCCATTCACCTGTTGGACTGTTTCCAGTTTGAGGCTGTTAACAAATAAAGCTCTATGAATAGTTTTGTACAAGTCTTTTTTGAGGATGTTTATTTCCCTTGAATAAATACCTAGGAGTGAAATATCTGGGATATATGGTCGGTATAAGGTTAATTATAAATCAGTCTTCCAAACTGGTTGCATCATTTTACATTCTCACCAACAATGTATGAGATTTCTAGTTGTTCCATATATTTGTTGAGCAGTCTTATGATATTATCAGTCGTTTTAATTTTAGCCATTGTAATGATATCCCAACGTGGTTTGTATTTCCGTAATGACTAATAATGTTGAATATCTTTTCATGTACTTATATTCTCAGATTCAAGACTCCTGTCGGATATATGTATTGTGATTGTCTCCTTCTGTGAATTGTCTTCTCTTTTTCTTAAAGGTGCCTTTTGCAAAGTATTTTTAAATATTTTGATGAAGTCCAATTTATCAATATTTTTCATTTATATGGTTTATACTTTTTGTTATCTGGGAAATCTTTACTTATGTCAAAGTTGCAGAGATTTTCTCCTATGTTTTCTTTTTTTTAATGGTATTAACTTTGGGTCGATGATCCATTTTAAGAAAATTTTTGTGTATTTGTGTGAGATAAGGATCTGTTTTTTAACTTCATTTTTTCCTGATAGAAATCCATTTGTTCCAGTACCATTTATTGAAAGCACTTTTCTTTCCCCCATTAAATTGCCTTGGCAGTTTTGTGGAAAATCAATTCATTATATACATTTAGGTTTTTTGTTCTACTGATCTAGTCATCTATACATTCACCAATGCCACATTGTCCTTTTTACTGTAGCTGTATAGCAAGTCTTGAAATCTAAGAGTGTAAGGCCTCCAACTTTGTTTTTCTTTTTTAAAATTGCCTAGGCCATTCTTGGTCGTTTATATTTCCATATTGATGGATGCGATTTGCTAATATTGAGGAGTTAAGGAGAGTTGTGTCTGTTTCACAAGGGATCTTGGTTTGTAGTTTTCTTGTAATATCTTTGTGTGGTTTGGGATTTGAGAAATACTAGCCTCATAAAATGAATAGCACTCTTTTTCTTCTATTTTCTGAATGAGATTATAAAGTGTTGGCATTATTTCTTCCTTTAATGTTCACCAGTGAAGTTACCTTGGCCCTGGAGTTTTCTTTGGGGAATGTTTTAAATTATGAATTTAATTAATTACAAATTAATAGCTGTTGGGTGATTTGGATTTTCTTTTGCTTTTTTGTGTCGCTATTGATAATTTGTCTTTCACAGAATTTGTTCATTTCCTTTGCATTGTCAAATTTATTGGCATATTCAGTAGATTCAGAAGATCCCTGAATTGTCTGTCTTCTTAATACTGTAGATTTATAGGGGATACCCCACGTGTCATTTATGACATGGTAAGTTGGTAGGTTTATCAATTTTATTTGCCTTTTCAAAGAACCTGAGAAACAACTTTCAATTTCATTGATTTTTTTTCCTGTAATGTTTGAGTGTTTCCTTCTGTATTCATTTCCTCTCTTCTCTTTATTATTTCCTTCCTTTTCCTTCAGGCTTAATTATTTTCCCTGTTTCATGAGATAGGAGCTTAGAAAAATGAGTTTAGACCTTTCTTCTTTCCTAAATAAATATGTATACCAATAGTTTCCCTTTCAGCTTTGGGTGAAGTGTGTCCCATAAATTTTGATATGCTTTATTTTTGTTATCATTCAGTTCAAAATATTTTCTATTTTTTTCTAGCTTCTTTAATTCATTTGTTATTTGGAAATGTGTTGTTTAATTTTCAAGTATTTGAAAACTTCCCTAGATGGCTCAGCATTAAATTCTAAGTTAATTTTTGCAACATTTCAATCTTTTGAAATCTTTTGAGGCTTGTTATATGACCCAGCACATGTCTGTCTGGGTGAATCCATTATGCCCACTTGAAAAGAATATTCTGTGGTTGTTGGGTACACTAGTGTTCTCTGGACACACAAAAAGGGTCACGGTGGTTGATAGTGTTGCTCAAATCTTCTGTGTCTTGACTGATATTTAGCCTTGTTCTACTAAGTATTCGTCTCCAACTATGTTTGAAGATTTGTCTGTTTCTCCATTTAGATTTTCAGCTTTTGCTTCATATATTTTGAACTTCTGTTATTAAGCACATATATTTATAATCTTTATTAACCTCCTGATATATTAGAATTTTATCATTATGAAGTGTTGTTTCCTATTGCAAAGTCTATTTTATGTGCTATTAATAGAGCCAGTCTAGCTTTCTGACTCTTATCGTTTGGATGGTGTATCTTTTTCCAGGCTTTTACTTTCAATCTATCTGTATTTTTTTTTTTATTTATTTAAAACGCATCTCTTGTAGTCAACATGTAGTTGGTTTTTGCTTTTATTTTAATTAGAGAAGTCGTGGGTTTATAGAACAATCATCATAAAATACAGGTTTCCCCTACACTACCCTACCACCAACATCCTGGATTGGTTTGTGTTATTTGTTGCAATTGATAATAACACATTTTCACAACTGTATTATTAATTAAAGTCCAGGGTTTAACTTAGGGCTCACTGTTTGTGTACTGTAGTTCCGTGGATTTAAAAATGTTTCATTCTGTTACCATATATACAATCTAGCATTTCTCATTTTAATCATATTCATATATATATATAAATGTATATATGCTGTTAACTGCATTCACAATGTTGTGCTACCATCACTGCCATCCATTACAACAACATTCCTATCCTTCTAAACAAGAACCTTGAACATTTTGATCCTTAACTTTCCATATTCTAGATTCTGCCTCTATGAGTTTGCTTATTCTAACTGCTTCAAATCAGGGAGATCATACATTTGTCCTTTTGTAGTTGGCTTGCTTCAATTAACATGATGTCTTCAAGGTTCATCCATGTTGTCGCATGCATCAGGACTTCATTCCTTTTTATGGCTGGACGATCTTCCATTGTATCACATACCGCATTGTATTTATCCATCCATTGATTGAGGGGCACTTGGGTTGCTTCCATCTTTTGGCAATCGTGACTACTGCTGCTATGAACGCTGGTGTGCAAGGATCTGAGTTGTTGCTCTCAATTCTTTTGGGCATAAACCTGGTAGTGGGATTGCTGGGTTATATGGACGTTCAATACTTAGCTTTTGAGAAACAACCAGACTGTCTTCTAGAATGTATGGATCATTTTATATTGCCACCAGTAATGAATGAACGCTCCTATTTTTCCACATCCTCTCCAACACTTGTTAGTTTCCATTTTTTTAAATAGCAGCCTTCTAATGGATGTGAAATGATGTCTCATTTTGGTTTTGCTTTGCATTTCTCTGATGGCTAATGAAGTTGAGCATCTTTCCTTGTGTTTTCTGTCCATTTGTATATCTTCACTGGAGAGATATCTGTTCAAGCCTTTTGCTCATTTTTAAATTGGGTTGTTTATCTTTTATTGTTAAGTTGAAAGATTTCTTTATATAGTCTAGCTGTTAATCCTTTAGTGGATATGTGGCTTTCAAATATTTTCTCCCATTGTGTAGGTTGTTATTTTATTTTCATGGTAAGGTTCTTTGAGGGCCAAACGTTTTTAATTTTGATGAGGTCCATTTATCTATTTTTTCATTTGCTGCTATGCTTTGGGGGTGTAAAGTCTAAGAAGCCATTGTCTGACACAAGGTCCCGAAGATGCTTCCCTACATTTTCTTCCATGATTTCAATAATTAAAGCTCTTATATTAAGATAATTGATCCTTTTTGAGTTTATTTCCATATATGGTATGAGGTAGGGGTCCTCCTATTTTTTTTTTTAATGAAGATCCGGTTTTCCCAGCAATTGAGTGGCTTTTGCCACTCTGTCAAAAATCACTTGACTGTAAATGTGAGGGTTGATTTCTGAGCTCTCAGTTGTATTCTACTGGTCTATATGTCCTTGGACTAGTATCATGTGATTTGATTACTGTGGCTTTGTAATAAAATTTAAGAATGGGAAACGTGAATACTCCTTCATTCTTCTTTTTGAAGATGATTTTAGCTATTCTGGGCCCCATGCCCTTCCATGCAATTTTTATGATCGGTTTTTCCATTTCTGCAGCGAAGGTTGAGGGAATTTCGATTGGGGTTACGTTGAATCTATAAATTTCTTCAGATAATATTTAAGACTTAATGATATTTAGTCCTCCAATCCATGAACATTTATTTAGAGATCCAAAATCTATTTATTTGAATCCAAATCCATTTATTTATGTCTTCTTTGATTACTTTTAGCAATTTTTGTAGTGTTCTGTGTATAAATCCTTTACATCCTTTGTTTGATTTATTCCTAGATATTTGCTTGTTTTAGTTTCTATTGCGAATAGATTTTTTTCTTGATTGCATCTTCCTATTGTCCTTTGCTTATGTATAGAAACCGCCACTTTTGATTAATTCATTTATTAGCTCTCAGAGCTTTGTTGTGGATTATTCAGGGTTTTATGTGTATAGGATTATATAATCTGCAAATAGAGGCAGTTTTAGTTCTTTCTTTTCAATTTGGATGACTTTTATTTATTTTTCTTGCCTAATTGCTCTAGCAAGAAATTCCAATACAATGATGAATAACATTGGTGACAGTGGGCATCCTTTTCTTGTTCCTGATCTTAGAGGATAAGTTTTGAGTCTTAACATCCATTAAGCAGGATGTTAGCTGTGGGCTTTTCATATATGCCTGTGGTAGTCTGAAGCTGTTACGTACCCTAGAAAAGGCTATGTTCTTTTGATTCACTCTTGTTGATCCCTATTATAGCTGGGATTTTTTAAAAAACATTTTTTATTGTGAAATATAACATATATATAAAAGCAATAAATTGCAAAGTATGTTGTAACAAGTAGTTATAGAACAGATATCAAAGTTTGGTATGGGTTACTGTTCCACAATTTTAGGTTTTTCCTTTTAGCTGCTCCAAGACACTGGGGACTGAAAGAAATATCAATATAAGGATTCAGCGATCGTACTCATTTGTTAAATCCTGTCTTCTCTCTTATGACTCCTCCTTCTCTGATGATCCTTCTCCCAATTTTTAGAGATATTTGGGCTATGCCTATTCTAACTTTTTCATTTTGGAAAGGGGTGTTGATAATATTGGCTAGGGGGTTGGAACTGGTGATGTTCTGGAGAAGTTGGCCCCTCTGGGTATCAGGACTTATCTGACCTAGAAACCCATCTGAAGACTGTAGGTTTCTGGAATGTAATCTTAGTGTGTGCAACTTTTGTAGGATCTCAGATAGAGTGTTAGGTGTTCTTTAGGGTTAACAACGACTAAGTTTTGGTTGGGGGTTTGGAAACCATGGTAGTTAGCAATACCTATCTGAAGCTTGCATAAGAATAGCCTCTTGCTTCTATTTGAACTTTCTTACCCACTCATACTTTATTTGTTACATTTCTTATTCCTCTTTTGGTCAAGAAGGTGTTGTCTATCCTATAATGCCAGGGCCAGGCTCATCCTTGGGAGTCATCCCTAGATGCTATGTCCACGTAGGGGGAAGGGATGATTTTACTTGCAGAGTTGGGCTTAGAGAGAGAAAGAGAAGCCACATCCAAGCAACTAAAGAAGTTTTCTGGAAGTAACTCTTAGGCATAACTGTAGATAGGCTGAGCTTTGCTGCTACAAATATAAGTTTCACAAGAGTAAATCTCAACCAAGGACTTGGTCTATTGAATTGGGAGTCCCTAATGTTTGAGACAGTATCAGAATTTCCCCGGTGATAAAGCTTAATAGTTCCATATTTTTTCTACTGTCCCTCAAGGGACTTTGCCAATACTTTTAAATTATCTGCCCAACAAACTCTTACTACATTAAGTTATACAGAATTGGAAGCCCTCATTCCCATTCTGGGCTTCATGTGTTTGGGTTGTTTAAATGAGCTATCGGATAGGTGAAGTTAGATTATGTGCTACAGAAAATTTAAGTTTTAAACAAAATAAACCTCTCTTCCTTTTGTCAGTAAAGTTCTAAAATAAAGACAATGTCATCCATACCCGTGTATTCCGATTTACCTTAGTCCCGACCCGACTGGCTTCATTCTTATCTCTAATTGGTGCCTGATCTCTTTTTCAATTTTTTTAAACAAGTAACTGGGTCCTTTTGATTAGATTATTTCAGTCGAGATGTGACACACAGGTGAGTCTTAATCCTCTTGTTGGAGTACTTTATAAGAGGATATAGGGGTGCTCTTTGCACTTCAGTTTTTTGGAAGAGTTTTGAAAGAGTTTGGAGTTATGTCTTCTTGGAATGATTGGTAGAATTCACTGTAAAGCCATCTGGTCCTGGAATTTTCTTTTTGGGGAGAGTTTTTATTACTCAGTCAATCTCTTTGCTAGTAATTGGTTTGTTGAGATCTTCTATTTCTTCTTGAATTAATGTAGGTAGTTGTGTGTTTCTAAGAATTTTTCCATTTCATCTTGGTTATCTAATCAATTGGCATACTGTTGTTCATAGTATCCTCCTATAGTCCTTTTTATTTCAGCAAGTTTGGTAGCAATGTCTTCCTTTTCATTTCTGATTTTATTGATCTTTTCAAAAATGAACTTTTACCTTTGTTGATTCTCATTATTGCTTTCTTTTATTCTCTATTTCATTTTTATATGTTTTAATCTTTATTGTCTTCTTTCTACCCACTTTGGATTTTGTTTATTCTTCTTTTTATAGTTCTTTCAGTTTTGAGATTAGGTCTCTGATTTGATGTCTTTCTTCTTTAATGTAAGCATTTAGAGCTATAAATTTCCCCCTCAGTACTGCCTTCACTACATCCCAAAAGTTTTGATATGTTGTATTTTCATTTTCATTTTCCTCAAGATATTTCCTAATTCTGCTTCTGATGACCTCTTTAGCCCGTTGGTTGTGTAAAAGTTGTGTAATTTCTACATATTTATGAATTTTCCATTTCCCCCTATTTTATTGATTCTGTTGTGGACAGAGAATATACATGATATGACTTCAATATTTTTTAATTTATTGAGACTTCTTTTGTGACCCAACATATGACCTATCCTTGAGAATTGATCCACATGCACTTGAGAAGAATGTGCTTTTTGTTTTTATTGGGTCTTTTATATATGTCTGTTAGGTCTAGTTGGCACAGCATATCATTCAAGTCTTGTACTTCTTTATTGTTCTTCTGACTAGATGCTTTATCCATTATTGAGAGTGGTGTTTTAAAGACTCCAATTATTAATATAGAACTGTCAATTCCTCCCTTCAACTCTGTCAGCATTTGCCTCATATATTTTGGGGTTCTTCTATTAGGTGTTTGTTCCATTTATCTGTTGAATTGTCTCCTTTATCTATATATAAAGACTATCTTTTTCCTTCATAACTGTTTTTTACTTAAAGTCTATTTTATCCAATATTAGTATAGCACCCCACTGTCTTTTGCTTCCTACTTTCATGGTAATTTTTTTTCTATTGCTTAACCCTTAACCTACTTGTATCTTTGACTTTAAAGTGAGTCTCTTTCAGTAAACATACAGTTGGACCATGCTTTCTAAAATTCACTTCACCAGTCTCTGCCTTTTGACTGGACAGTTTAATCCATTTACATTTAAAGTCACTAGTGATAATACAGGATGTTCATCTACCATTTTGCTGTTTTGCCTTTGTAAGTCTTATACTTTTTGTGCCCTTACTTCTATTAAATCCTGCTTTTATATTTTGTTTATTTGCCTTTTTGTATTGTACCATATTGAGTGCTTTCTCATGTCTGTCTATATATATTTTTCATCTATTTTCCTTGTGGTTACAATGGGGTTAGAATTTAATATCCTAAATATAACAATCATATTTGGTTTGATACCAACTTAACTTCAATAGCATGCACATATACTTTTCCTATGTCCCTCTGTATCCCCACCATTTCTTTTGTGTACTTGTTACCACTTATATCTTTGTACACTGTGTGCCCAAAAACCTAGATTTATCATTATTTTTATGCATTTGCATTTTAGCACCTGTAAAAAGTGCTAAAGTGGAGTTACATAACGAACAGTACAATGCAATAGTACTGACATCCATAATTACCCAAATGGTTACCTTTACTGCAGGTCTTTATTTCTTATGCCAGTTTGAACCACTTCAATCTGAAGAACTTCCTTTAGTATTGCTTGTAGGGCAGATTAAGTGGTGATGCACTACCTCAGCTTTTGTTTATATGAGAATGTCTTAATCTCTCCCTCTTTTTGAAAAGGAATCTTACCAGATATAAAATTTGGGGCTAGCAGTTGTTTTCCTTCAGCACTTTAAGTATTTCAGCCCAATGCCTTCTTGCCTCTATGGTTTTTGATGAGAATCCAGCACCCAATCTAAGTGGGATTCCCTTGTACTTAATACATTGCTTTTCTCTTGTAGCTTTCAGAGTTCTCTCCTTGGTCTTTGCATTTGATAATGTAATGAGTATATGACAGGCTATATCTTTCTTCATGTTTTTCCGGTTTGATGTTCTCTGTGCTCTTTGGATGTGCATATTCACATCTTTTACTAAGTTCTCCGCATTATTTCTTTAACAATTCCTCTTGCCCCATTTCTCTTTTTCTTCTCCTTTGGGATTCCCATAATGTGTATACTGGGTGCTTGATGGTGTCCCAGAGGTTTCTTGGGCTATTTTCACTTCTAATATTTCTTTGTTCTTTCTTCTCCTCAGCTGACTCATTTGAAGTATCTTGTCTTCAAGTTCACTGATTCTTTCTTCTGCCAGCTCCATTCTGCTCTTGAAAACCTTCCTGGGCATTTTTCATTTCGGTTATTTTGGTCTCCAACTCCAGTGGTTCTGTTTGGTTCCTTTTAAAATTTCTAGATCTTCACTAAGTTTCTTATATTTCTCATTCATTGTTTTCCTGATATACTTTGGTTTGTCTCTGTTCTTTCCTTCATCTCCTTGAGCATTTTTAAGATCATTTCTTTAAATGATTTTGTTCAGTATGTCCACATTCTCATGTTCGTCATCGGTGTTTTCTGTATCTTTTTCCTCTTCCTTTGGATGGGCCATCATTTCTTATTTCTTTGTCTTGTACTCTTTTTTTGCACACTGTATATCATAATATTTAAAAATATTAACTGTGAGATTTACTCCCTGGGATGTCTGTTTTTTAATTTTGTAACCAGTTGGTGACAAGATAAAAGTTTTCTTGTTTCAGCTTTGTCTGCCCAAGGTGACTGCAGTGTGTGGGGCTTTCCCTGTCTTTCTGTGCTTCCATCTTGCCTTGGACTTTTGCCTGTTAGTTGTTCTGGGGTTCCCTGTTAAAAGGAGTTTGGTTTTTTCCTTTATTTCCCAGGAGACAGACCTTCCTCTCCCAGCTATTTGAAACCTGCAGGCCTCTGTTGCAGACTGTCTGCCTCTACGGTTTTTTACATTCACTTTGTTGTCTCAGGGATGATTTTGCCTGAAGGGTAAATTCTGATGATCTTCCCACACAACCCAAGGCCAGACCCATGAAGGGGGTGCAGACTGACTCCAAAATACCCTGGGGAAGGGATCAAGAAGGCCACCAAAATCTACTCTGATGGCTTCCCAAAGCTGAGCTTTCCTGCCTGCCAAGCAAATACAATTCTTCAGCTGTGCCCCACAGCCCTGAGAAAGCACTGTGTCTTTAAATCCTTGCCCTAAGAGCCTGGACCCAGAGATCAGAATTTGCTAATCAAAAGCTGTGATTAGCAATTGGCCCTACCCACTCCCCACCCCCCATTCTGGGGGAAGCAGATTTTTATGTCCCTTGGTGCCATGGATAACCAGCACGTGGAGAGAACAATTTATAGTTCTTCACTGTAATTTTTCAGTCTCTTCCTCCTGCTCTTCCCCTGGATACTGTACAGTTTTCTTTTGGACTTGGGTTTCAAAATAGTTGTTTCAGAAAGTTCCTGTCTGTTTAATGGTTGTTTTGTAGAAGGACTGAGCCCTGCAGCTCCTACTCTACCGTCTTCCTCAGAAATCCTTTGCTTTTTTTAAAATCCAGTTTGATAATCTCTGCCTTTTAATAGTTCAGTACATTTTCATTTATAGTAATATGGTTATATTTATGTGTGTCATTTTGCCATTTGTCTTTTGTCTGTTTTATCTGTTTTTTTGTTGTTTTCCTTATTTACAGATTACTTTTGTGTTAATCAAGTATTTTTAGTATTCCAATTTAATTTCTCTATGCATTCATCTAGAAATAGATGAAATTGTGATCCGGATATATCTAATATCTCTTTGCATCATTTTGTTCATGATTGATCCAGAAATTACAGTATTCATCTTTAACTTTTGCCAACTTATTTAAAATAAACACTGAATTATGTCAGGTACATTGAATTAGTTTTTGTATCCATAAGAACTGTCATGGGATTTGACACAAAACTGGATGTCTATAAGTATTTCTTGGATGAATAATAATCATAGATTTTTTTTGTATTAAAGATATGGGAAGGTGACACTAGGAAAAAAATGAAATAATTTTGGGTAATGCCAAGCTAGTTAACAGAAAACCAGTACAATTTTAAGCACCATTACATTTTTTAATGGATTTAAATTTATAAATATTTTTCTTTAATTTCATATGTAGATTAGATTCTATGTATTATTTTATTTTATTCCCATATGCCTGATATTTTTTGTTATAAAAATTTAATACAGAAATTGTCCTAATCTTGATGCCTGAAGTTTCAAAAATATATTTATATATATATATGCTCCTTTCCAAATTTCAGGATGGGGAAGCAATCTTACTTTGTGGAATTCTTTATATTTTTGTGAAATTTTCAATTACTAATTGTTTTGGTCACTCTGTTCACATGTCAACCTCATTCCATGCCCAGTGAGTTTCTTGGCTTTACTGTTACTGTGTGTAAAGTCTGCAATGAATGTGTTTTCATGGTTCGCAGTAGATTGAGAGATGACATAGTTCTGAAGCCTAGGCTTGAGGGACAACCTTGAATCTTTTATTAGGTTTCAGAGTGGCAGAACCATTCCTTGGGGAGTCTAGTTCTGGGTCTCAAGTCCCTAGGTACTAACACCTGCCGGAAGCAAGGGAGGCAGAGGCTGGCCAGGAGAAGGGAATGCAAAAGGAAGTCATTAAGCTCTAGTTAGAAAAGACTGAAGGTTCTCATAACTTCAGTCTGTCTTATACCAGCAAGGCAAAGCTCTCCTCCTACTTGAGAACCAATCTCACCGAGCCCCACTATGTTTGCTTGACTTCAATCTTCCTTTAGACACTTCTGTGAAATTTCTTTCTCTTTTTGTCTTCATGCCTCCTTTAATGCTTTAAAATTTCACTTTCCTGGATCCTATTTAGACAGGGTGCCTTCAAAATTTCCAACTGTCCTATAGCAATTTTTAGATTTGAAATTCTAAACATAAGGACTTTCACCTGAGAACTGAAGTTTTCTGGGATCACAGTAAGCAGAATGTCTTTGTATCATAGTGGACTGCTTGCATTTGTAATTGACTTTCTCTGCTACTGCTGTATTGGAGGATAAAGTTGTTCTTCTCCCGAATGAATTATTTGAAACTCACTCATGAATTTCCATGAATAATGAATCTGTGCCATGTAGTGATCAACTGTTAAGGTCTGGGAGTTTGAGTCTTGGGAATGTCACTTAACTGTGTGACTCATTTGTAAAATGAAGATAATCAGATTACTTACTATTCTAGTTTGCTAGCTGCAAGAATGCAATACACCAGAAACAGAATGGCTTTTAAAAAGGGGAATTTAGTAAGTTGCTAGTTTACAGTTCTAAAGCCGAGAAAAAGTCCCAATTACAACAAGTCTATAGAAATGTCCAATCAAAGGCATCCAGGGAAAGATACCTTGGTTCAAGAAGGCCGATGAAGTTCAGGGTTTCTCTCTCAAGTGAGAAGGCACATGGCAAACATGGCATCATCTGCTAACTTCTCCTGGCTTCCTGTTTCATGAAGCTCTCCGGGAGGCATTTTCCTTCTTCATCTCCAAAAGTCGCTGGCTCATGAACTCTCTGCTTCATGGTGCTGCAGCATTCTCTGCTCTCTCTGAATCTCTCATTCTCCAAAATGTTTCCTCTTTTATGGGACTTCAGAAAACTAATCAAGACCCACCTGAATGGGTAGAGACATGTCTCCAGTTAATCCAGTTTAACAACCACCCTTGATTAAATCACATAAGAAATGGCTGCCTTTACAAAATGGGATTAGGATTAAAACATGGCTTTTCAAGGGTACATACATCCTTTCAAACCAGCATACTTATCTTGCAGGCTTTTTGTGAAGATTGAAGATCTATACAAGGTCCTTAGCATATAAGTAGCCCTCTGCAAATTCTGGCTATTATCATTTCTTATGGAGTTGGAGGAGATGATGATGATGAAGAAGAGAAAGCAGCAGCAGAAGGAGCTAACATACTTGTGTGTAAAACTAGATGTCAATCTTTTACTAGCTGTTTTCTTGTGTTTGTAACTAGAATTATGCTGCAACCCTTCTTCTAGAAGGAGTCATTCATCTCAATAATTTCTCTCCCTTTCTTTTACTAGATCTTCCTTCTTTCCTAGATCAGTCTTGCCCCCTACCCACCCCTGTCCTGGGGTCTGCCCTAGTTTGTGCCAGTTCCTGCTTTTCTTGCTCATCTCTAATACATTGTGAGCTCTTTTTGTCTCTATCACCAACTAGATAGAGAAATCTCTTTATATACTGAGAAATCAAGAACTCAGAGGAGTGACAAGCTTTTGCAAGGTTACATTGCTAAGTTCAAGTTTTGAACCAGTCTTAATAATTCCAAAGCCCTCCCTTCATCACCTACTATGAGGGCACGAGGTAGCAATGGAAGAAAGCAGATGGTCTCTGCAGAGGAAGGGAGTGGCAACAGAGGTGAGAAATCTTCAAAGACAAATGCTAGCCTCACAGTGGAGGGGATGGGCCTTATCTGGCAGGATCTGGTGAGTTACTGCCAGAAATTACCCCAAAGGCTGTTCCAGGAAATCAAAGGCCCAGAGAATTCAGAAAGAGACACTCCAGTCCTGCTCAGAGGGAAAAATCACAGAACAAGGAAACCTGGGGGATTAGTGTTTGGGCAAGAAACTTGAGAATAGGGAGTATACTCAGTCAAGAATACCGTTTTTAACTGTGAAGTAAATGGTTCTTCTGGTTTTGAAAGTCAGTTGTGTATTTTCAGAATATGTATGACATTCGTATGATTCCCAAGTGGTGATGTTGTTATTATTGTCAAATTATCTATTGATATTGGGAGGAGACCTCAAGGAGAAAATGGTAATAAAGGCCTTTATTGCCAAAATGGTAGAGTAGATGGTCCAGTTAGCCCCTATCTAGCAAACTCAACTCTAGTGTCGACTGAGGACTCTGAAGCACTATCGAATGGTTCAGCTGAATCTGGAGGGAAGGAGAGGCGGCGAGGACCTTGGCCGTCACCCAGCAGCCTTAGGCTCAGGCTGGATCTCAGACTGTCAAGAACTTATCTTGAATTTCCTTGAGTGCTTCTCAAGTTTTCCCTGTTCTTTTTCAGACAACATGAACCCCCAGCCACATTAGAGATATTCATGAACAACACAGAGTCATGACCTACTTTACAAACTTTGTCATATTTGATAAGATTGATGGTTTTAATGAAAATGCTCAAACCCACTTGAAGTCTTCAGAAGTCTGCAGCTATAGTCACTTCAAAGAAATGGGATTTTAGAAAGAGTAAAAAAAGTAACCAGGTTGTATGCTGGGAAGCGGTCAGCGTCTTAGTTTCCTAGGGCTGCTGTAACAAAGTACCACAGTCTGGGGGGCTTAACACAACAGAAATTTATTCACACATTTCTGGGTGCTAGAAATCTGAAATCAAGGTGTTGGCAGGGCAGTGCCCCCTCTGAAGCCTCTAGAAGAGAACCTTCCTTGCGTCTTCCAGCTTCTAGTAGGCCCCGGTGATCCTTGGCTTGTGGCATCAGAACAATAATCTCTCCTTCATCGTCAAATGACCATTTTCTCTCTATGCTATGTCCAGATTTCCCTCTGCTTATACTGACAACAGTCGTATTGGATTAGGATCCACCTTAATCCAATATGACCTCATCTCAATTTAACTCATTACATCTGCAAAGATCCTATTTCCAAATAAGGTGACATTCCAAGGTTCTGGGTAGACATGAATTCTGGGCAGACACTATTCAATCTAATAGAGTCAGGTAAACTTTTAAAAAGGAAGATATAAATCTCAAAATGAGGTGTCCAGTCACCGAAGTGGAACAGGCATCCCATTCTTTTTCTGGGAGCACCTTCCTATCTCTCTAGGCCCTTTGCTTATTTCTCTACAAAAGCCGAGCTTTTAGGAAATCTGTTTCAGAAAGAGAAAGTTATATGCAAATAGGTGTACAACCAATGAAAAAAGTTTATCTTTGGAAAGAAAGTCTTCAGATAGCTCAGTGTCAGAAGGTTGAAAAGAAGGAGCATGTAGTCTTTGAGTTAATAGGAAGTTCTTTCATTGCAATAACAAAGAAGTTATCATTAAAAAGAACCTAAAGACTTAATATTACTTGGGAAGAGAAAAGAAGTTGTTTCTGTCACCTTTTTTTTTTTTTGTAGCCAGCATTGATAAAAGATTCCAATACTCAAATTCTCCTGTTTATCTGGTCCCCCAGTCTTGGCTCTGTTCCCCTCCCCCAAATTGCTGAGAACTCCAGCGGGTACATTTCTTTTCAAGATTGGGTTGCAGAGTAAACAAATTCCTCTGATGGAGATAGTGATTTGGAAGATCTCAGACCTTGTTCCCAAACTTAGCATTTGGAAAACATCAGGCAGAGAATCATCAGGAGTCCCAGAGGACATGGAGCTGGAATTTTCATAAAGTGAAGAAATAAACTGCAGAGAACTGGAGGAAGATAAGAAGATGGTATGTGCTGAATAGACATGTTAGAGATTACTGAAAGAGGGATGAAAGTCTCCCTGGTGATGTGGGAGAGGATTCCCAGGGATGTCTGGCCCTGGCATTGTGGGATTAACAATACCATCCTGACAAAAGGGGGAAAAGGAGTGTAACCAATAAGGTATCAGTAGATGAGAGAATTCAAATAGAGTCAAGAGGCTACTCCTGAGGTCACACTTATGCATAGATCAGTTAGACATTGCCACTGTCATAACTTGCCAAACCCCAACCAAAACCATTCCTGTCAATCCTAAAGAATACATAGGGCACTATAAAAGATTCTACAAAGGTTCCATGCACTAGGGTAACTTTCCAGAAACCTACAACTTCCAGATGGGTCCCCGGACCAGGTAAGTCCTGAAATGCAGAGAGGCCAGCCTTTCCAAAACATCAAGTAGTTCCATCCCCCATCCCATGTTGTCAACAGCCTCTTTCAACATGAACAAGTTAGAATGGTCATAGCCATTCTAAAGAGAGAGAGAAAGATCAAAGGTGATGGTGGAGTTCTACAGAGAAGGTAGGATTTAACAAATGAGTATGATAAATCATTATATTAATATTTCTTTTAGATTCCAATACCTTAAAGCAGCTAGAAATAAAAACCTAAAATTGTGGAATTGTAACCCATATCAAACTCTGAAATCTGTCCTACAACTAACTGTTGCTGTTCTAATTTGCTAGCTGCCAGAATGCAACACACTAGAGATGGATTGGCTTTTAATAAAAGGGGATTTATTTCATTAATTCTTTAGAGGAAAGGCAGCTAACTTTCAACTGAGGTTCTTTCTTATGCAGGAAGGCACAGGGTGATCTCTATTGGCCTTTTCTCCAGGCCTCTGGGTTCCAACAACTTTCCCCAGGGTGATTCCTATCTGCATCTCCAAAGGCCTGGGCTGAGCTGCAAGTGGTGAAATGAGGTATGCTGGGCTGTTTGGCTGTGCTACGTTAAGCTCTCTCATTTAAGCACCCGCCAATTAAGTCAAACGTCATTCATTGCAGCAGGCATACCTCCTAGCCGACTGCGGATGTAATCAGCAATAGATGAGGTTCACACGCCATTGGCTCATGTCCACAGCAATAAATCTAGGCACCTTCACCTGGCCAAGTTGACAACTGAATCTAACTACCACAGTTGCAATGTATTTTGACATTTATTGCTTTTTTGTACATTTGTTATTTTTCACAAAAAAAGAAAAAAACAGAAGGAAAAGTATAACGGAGAAGGTAGGATTTAACAAATGAATATGACTGCTAAATCAATATATTGATATTTCTTTTGGTCTCCAGTGTCTTGGAGAAGCTAGAAGAAGAAATGAAACATTGTGGACCTGTAATCCATACCAAACTTTAAAATCTGTTGTATAATTGAAAAAAAAAAAAGAAAAGAAATTACTGAGAGACCCTGTGGCCCTTACCTGGGTCAGTGAGTGGTGAGGATGTTATAGCCCTGGGAGTTTATTTCAGCTTCCCTGGATGGGGGTGGGGGGCGGTGCACATCAACTGAGCTCCCTCATGGGTGCTGCAGTCTGTGGATCTGTAGTGAGGAGGCAGCGCTTTTAGTAAGCCTTGGTTGGAGATTCAGATCCATTTTCTCAACTCAAGGTGATAACCTATGAGGTTTACTTCAGCAGTGGGTGACTCTAGGGGATGCTAGTCATCCATTCTCTTATGACATTGTCTTCCTTTTTCTACATTTTCCTCTTTAGCAACTGGCTTTCTATGCTTACTAAGCATGTCTGCTTCCTCCAGATTCAGACTTGGCCTGTCCCAAACCTCTCGTGCCCACTCTACCTGGGGGCATCTCTTGATACATCCTTCCTCCTGTGTCATCATCTCTTCTCAGTTTTCTAGAGAGTCTTCAAGAGACCTTGTTCAGATTATGCCTTTTAACATCCCCTGGTCCAGAGTCAGGGTCTGTGTCACTAAACAAAGCTCTGTGTTGGGCCACCTTTAGGTCAAGCGCTTATCTGGATCCCTTCAGTGTGGCTGTGGTGGCAGGAACAAATGATAGAAAAACTGGCTATACCACCACTTTGCTGAAGGTGGGATCTGAGTGGCTGACTCAGTGGTCTCTCTTCTCTCTCCTTGATAACAATGGTTGGCAAAATAAAGTGTGTCCTTTGAAAGCCACAGAACTTCTGCAGAAGTTTCCTAAGTAAACAGTCTTCTAGACACAACACTTTGGGTCATTTGGACCATGGTTTTTTGTGTGCAGTAGTAGTGATAGACTCCAATGGAAGCACACTGTCTCACCCATTTCAACACAATAACAGGTGTTTATTTATGAGAAGGACATTAGAGGGATGCTAATCAGAGTGATGGAGTATTTTTGTTTCGGGTAGTCAAAAGTCTGATGGAGTCAAAAGTTTCTTTTTTGGAGGGTACATGGTCTGGGAATTGAACCCAGGTCCCCTGTAGGAAAGGTAAGCATCCTACCACTGAACCACTCATGCACCCATGGAGTCAAAAGTTTTTATGCTCTCAATATAAATGGTTGTGACAAAGGAAACCCTGCATGCATCATGGATAATTGTGGATATTGAGGCATGTTGTGATCTGTATAGCACTGTATGCACTGCTGCCCAAGATGTCTGGTGTAGAGTGAGAGTAGGGGCCGTTTAGCAGTGACCTGGTAGCTACATGTTAGGCAGGAGAACCGTCATCATGTCTTTGCAGCTCATTTTGGCTTGGTTGGGGACTAGAACCATCAACTGAGCACATGCACCTCCAAAGTCTCCATAAGGTAAGACAGTGAAGACTTTTTATTCAAAGCTTAACAGATTTACTGAGGTCAGGAAGCAGGGAGAAGGTAGGTGGGAGAGCAAAAGGGAGAAAGCAGGTGGGAGCCTGAAAATGGTTTCCATGTGGGGAGCAAGTGAAAGGAAAGAGAAAATGGATCTGGTTCTTTGTTCTGGGAGCTGTGTTTTAAAGGTACAGTGATGTCAGGAGGGGAGGGTGACTACTAGATGGTATGTTGTCCCTTGATTGGATGGGGCTTGTTAACTTATTTTGATTGATTGCTGGGTTTTTGACACATTGTTCTGTTACTGACACACTGCTCTGTCTCTCAAATATCAGGCTCTACAAAAGAAGCTGAGGGACCCTCAATTCATGGAGTTCATTTTAAAAGTTTTTTTTCTGAGACCTGACATTCCTGCCTTTTTCTTTTAATAGAATTGAATGAAACTGGGGTTGGAGTTGAGTTACTGCCTTAGCTTAGCTCGAAGCAAATCTTTAGAAGGAGCAGGGGTGTTGGATTCTTTCTTTTGCTGCTTCTGGCTGAGTTTGGGTGGAGTTAAGGGGGAGAAATTGCTTTGAGCTGAGTGGGGGCATGACCAATTGTGTTTATGGGCACCTTCTCTTGGAATGGGTGGATAGTGATGTTTTTGCTGCAACAGGAGCAGATTTTCAAATTTTTGTTGTAGCAGGAGTATGTTTTCAGAATTTTACTGGTTGGTCATGGCTGCTATTGACCTGTGAACAAATCTAGAAAGATATTGTAAGAGGCAGAGGGCTAGGAGGAAAATTAACATGAGGATAATTAAGGACCTAGTGAGGGAGAGCAGAATAGCTCATAAATGGGCAGAGAAGAATGAAAGAAAATTTGAGAGAAAGTTTTCTAGCCAAAATGAATTTGTATTTGCTGTTATACTTGCATAAGAATACATGCATTTGCATTTGTTGTTATACTTGAATAAGAATAACCTCCAGAATAATAACCTCTCGACTCAATTTGAAATTTCTTAACCATTGAAACTCTATTTCTTTCCCCCCTTTTCGTCAGTTCATCCATGATGTTAGGGCCAGTCTTACCCTTGGAGCTTATGTTTCACAGTGCCAGGGTCAGTTATGTTCTGTGATGCTAGGGCTAGTTATGTCTTATGATGCCAGGGCCCATTATGTTTCACACTGCCAGTCCAGGTTTACATCCCTGGAAATTATGTCCCCTGTTGGGGGGAAGCTCAGTGTTTGGCTTAGAGACAGACCACATTTGAGCAACAGCAGAGATTTTTTGTAGAGGGTTCGTAAGCACTAATCTTAAGTAGGTTCTGTTTACTATTACAGAAATAAGTTTCATAATGGCAAGTCTCAAAATTGAGGCCTTGGCTTGTTAAATTGGGAGCCTCTCTTTCTTAAGAAAAATGTTAAGCTTGCTCACCTGGGGAGGAGACAGATTTTTATCTTTGGCAGCCCATCCAAGGCGGAAATCTTCAGACTGAGGTATGTGTACCTTTGGGAGACAAAAAATGTTCTCCAGGGCTATGCATACGACCTTGGAAAATTAATTAAAGGAATCATTTTCATCTTCAACCACCATATGTATTCTTTCTTATAATTTATCTGTCTGAGAATATGCCTCTGGCCAGGATTTTTACCTCCCCTTTCACAATTGTCCTACTTTTTTTTTTTTTAAAAAAAGGCATATACCCACCCATCCTAAATGTTATCACCTGCACTATCCCAGAGTGTAAAGAAGGTCTGTGGGGCCAACAAAGGGACAGCCCAGATGCTGGAGTTGAGAAAAGTATGGACTCTAACAACTGGGTTACATGTCCTCTTCTAAGTTAGGTGGTATGAAATATCTAATATGATTTGACTAATTCAAACCAATGTGTGTTTTCCATACAAAACAATGATTTGTTTAAGTGCATCTTACTTCTAAAAGTACTCACAACTGTGGATTTAGTAATGGGAAAAAAAATCAGAGTACTCAAAATGATTCTGTGTCTCCTTAATTTTGAAATTGTTATTGTTGGAAGGTTGGCCTACCACTTATTTGTGAAACTACTCTACTGTAAATATAGCACTGAGTAAGTTTAACCAGATATCAACCAGAAATTTTAAAATAGCATGTAATATTCAATATATCCTGTTTCCTTCTCACTACCCAATTCTCATAGCAAGTACAGGACTTCAGAGAAGCCAAAGGTTTTAAGATAAGACATTTTTAATTCCCTGAGGCAAAGAGAACTTGGAATAAAGTAAAAGAGTTCTTTGAGTCAAGTGGAAAATTATTTTTTTCATTTTTTTATAGAGAGAAAATTCACAACCTAAAACTCAACAGTTTTAACTCTCTTAAAGTGTACAAATCAGTGGTTTGTAGTGTATTCACAGTGCTGTACAACCACCACCTGTATTTATTTCCAGAACACTTCAGCCACTCCCTCTAAAAACAGAAACCAAGCCTCCCAATTTCTCCCTCAGCCCATCCTCTGGCAATGGTTAATTTATTTTCTGTTTCTATAGATTTTTCTTCTGAAATTTTCATATAAATGGAATCACACATCATATTTTTATGTATGTCTTCTTTCATTTCACTTAATGTTTTCAAGATTCATTCATGTTGTAGCATGTATGGTACTTCATCTTTTTATGGGTGAGTAACGGAAGTGCTATATATTCATCTTTCCATTTATCAAAAATATACTTATGACCTATCAAGAATATGAGAATATTTTTATTTCCAAGGATGAAAACTCATATTTATTCAGTTTAACCACCAATATTTAATTCACTAAGGAAAGGTTGTGATTAAGTAAAAAAAAAATTTCTTGAGTTCCCCCCTTTCGGAAATATTTCTGTCTCTAAATGTAAATAATGAAAGTAATTATTTTTGACATCATAACACATACTGTATTTGAAGAGATATATTTATATTTAACATACAGAATTTAAACCAAGGACATAGAACCGCACCTCTAAATGAGAGTCTTCTGGAATGGAAGAGAAGCCTGGCAGAATTTTTAAAAGGACCGAGAAGTGACTGTGAAGTAATCCTTGCATATGGCGTTAATAAGATGCCTTTTCAGATGGATCAAGCCCTTGGCTGCAGATCCCTGGTGAGTGTCCTCAGTATGATACCTACTTTTATTTAGCAGTTTCCCCTAGCTGTTTGATCTATGGGTATAAATCGTCTAAATGCTCTACATGTGAAAAAGCTAAATTGTTCCAGAATCTGTGGATTATGTCTGCCATTCTGTGAACAATTTTTATTAAACACCAACTCTCTCTGCTTCTCACCAGAATGTATCTAGGGAATCACCAAATGGAAAGTGGCCTGACTAAAGGCCAGACTTCTGCTCTCTTACTCACTAGTTTTGAACAGCAAGACTTTCTTGTATACCCAGAGCTGCAAGACCTCTGTCTTAGTGTCTCAGCTGCTAAAACAAATGCCATGCAATGGGCTGGCTTAGACAATGGAAATTTACTGGTTCACAATTATAAGGCTGGTCGAGGTCCAAAATTGAGGTGTCAGCAAGGCGATGCTTTCCCCCTGAGGACTGTGGCATTTTGGAGCTGGCTACTGGTGATCCCAAGTCCTTGGCTTTTCTGTCACATTGCAGCACACATGGTGATATATTCTCCTTTCTCCTCTGGGTTATGTTGATTCCTGGCTTCTCCTCCTCCATGTGGCTTTCTCTCTGTGGTCTTCTCTGTGAGGTCTCCATAGAGTAAGACCCATCCTGATTCAGTTGGGCCTCCTTAACTGAAAGTCATGTCTTGGAAAGATCCTTTTTACAGCCACAGAAAGATTAAGATAAGAATGTGTTTTTTTCTGGGGTACATAACTCAATCTACCACAGCCCCGCATGGCTAGTAGAGTTGGGACAAGGCACCTTGTCATTGTGGTAGGCAGGATAACAGCCCCTAAATGGAATCTGTGAACATGTTATGTTAAATGGCAAGGGGGGAATTATGGGTGTGGATGAAACAGAGGTCGCTGACCTCAAAATGGGAAGATTATTCTGGATAGTCCAAAAAGACCCAATGTCATCACCGGGTCTTTCTAAATGAAAGAGTGAGGCAGGTGAGTCAGAGAAGGGGATGTAGCAATGAAGCAGAGGTCAGAGCAATGCAGCATGAGAAGACTCTATGGGGCATCGCTGGCTTTGAAGATGAAGAATTTGCAAGCCAACGAATGCAGGTGAGGTCTAGAAGCTGGAAAAGCTGGGAAAGGTAAAGAAACAGGTTCTCCCCTGGAGCTTCCAGAGGAAATGCTGCACTTTGACTTTTACCAGGAAGACACATTTTGCACTCCTCATCTTCAGAATTGTAAGAGAATAAATTTGCATTGTCTTAATCCACCAAGTTTGTGATAAGGTACTATCTAGCAGTAGGACACTAATACAACAATATGGTTAGAAATGACAAAGAAAAAGATACTGGGAGTTAAGACAAGGAAATATTAAATAATGAAAAATGTTGAAGTCATTGAACAAGTATTGATGGCAATGAAGAAGGAGAGGGTGGCAGGAATGAGACTGTATTTATTTTAAAAATTTGGCCAGTCCCTACTTATTTGGAGTGGAAGTGGAGGAAATGGCAAAGTGACTTCTACTTTGTAACCATTGTGGATGGGTCTTTGGAGGGTGAAGATAATTTTCTTGTTTTGAAATATATGCCCCAGTAAGAGGAACAAGCAGAGTGTCAAGCAAAGAAACAGTAGGAAGGAGCAGACCAGCTCTAGCCAGCCCCACCTGGGCCCCTTAGCCTGCAGCCTTTTGAGTATGCCAGCGAAAATTCCTGTGCCAGTTTACTCTTCTGTAAAATGTGGATAAAATTTGCCCTGCTTATTGCTTTAATGAACTTACATATGTATGTAGAAGCCCCAACTGTTATGAGATGAAATGCATCCTTATTTACAAATGTCCAAAGTGATAAGAAGTCAGTTAACAAACAGTCGTAAATACAAGTTCAACTTGATTTAACATGGTTTATTTTCAGTGATTAATACTTTGTTTGGATTGAATTATGTTCCCCACAGAAGGCGTGATCAGGTCCAAACCCTGGCCCTGGGGATGTGAAGTCATTTGTAAACAGGAACTTTGAAGTTGTTGCTGGTTAAGGCATGCCTAAACTGAATGGCGGTAGGCCTTAATCCAATGTAACTGAAGTTCTTATAGCCAGAGGAAACTGGACACAGTGGAGAAAGCCACAGAAAAGAGCTGGAAGCTGGAAGTTAGCGGGAACTTGGAAGAGAAAGGAAAGAAAATAGACATGTAATAGGAAGGTCAAGGAACTTAAAGATTGCTGCTAATCAGCCAGAAGGCTTCTGACCCTAGCAGGAAGCAAATTTTCTAGTCAATACCTTGATTTGGAGTTCTAGCCTCTGAAACCGTGAGCCAATAAATTCCCATTGTTTAAGACAATCCATCGTGTGATATTTGTCATAGCAGCTGGGAAACTAAGACAGTTTTTTATTCTTCCTTCAGTTCTTTATTCTCTTACTCTATTTAGTTACTACCTAGAAATGATAATTGGGTCATTAGGAGAATTACCATGAATTCCAAAAAAATGGATGAAGAGAAGAGGGCTTTGGCATGGAAGGACAGTAAGTAAGGGCTTGTATGACCCCTCTCCCCAAGTCTTCCAATCTCCAAGGTGTGCCTCTGTAAACTTATATGGTGTTTACCAACATCTTGACACAAGGGAAAGACTCTGTGGTCAGAGGGAAATAGAGTGTGGTGGATAGAGAAGGAAGGCTCGTTTGGATAAGAGGTTTCAGAGAGGAGAAGGCTCTACACAGAACAAAAGACAAGAAGGCAGAGAAGGCACAGCTCATGCCTCAGCCCCAGTTCCCTGTATCTCCATCTATGGAGAGACAGTGGCCAGCTGTTCCAGCTCGTCATGATTATTGGAAGGATCAGACCAGATGCTGGGTAGGGAAGCTCTTTGACAAATATAAGTCCTCTGCAAATGAATGCAAATACTCAACGGTCTTTTTTGAGTGTGCGTCTCCTGTGTCAAAATTGGGTTGTAATAATTACTCCAGTTGCTATTTGACCACTCAAAGTCCAATTTCTGCCTCATATATAAGGCCCTGGAATCTGGAACCTTCCCTAAATATCTCATTCATTCCTTCCCCTCTAAACCATCCTCCACTACAGTTAGGTTTTCTTCCGTCCTCCCTCCTTCCAGCCTTCCACTTGCCAGCACCCAAGATACATTGGTCTCTGCACTGCCCCTGAACAATGCTGCCTCTTGCCTTCTTTTATTTGGCTTTTGTCACCAGGAGTCCCTTCACTCCTCCATCCATTCAGCTCTTACCTTCACAATGTCCCATGTTACCCAGCACTATGAAGGACCAATTAAGGGGTTCAGTACCTACTTCTTGATGGATTAAAAAGGGGGAAAGGAATGATGACATCTGTCAGAGGTAGGATACCACTGCACTTGTTACTGATGACAAATCAGCTGGTTGCAGCAGCCATCAGAGATAAAAAGAATCTGGAATTCATTTCCTCTTCCTTTTAGTTTGTTTCTCATGAGAAGAACAATTTAAATTAATCTGAATTTTCATTTTTTTTTAGGTCACTTATATTTATTCTCTTTTCTGTACAATCTGTATATGGGGTAAGTACATTAATTTTCCCTAATTACATGTTGAAAATTCACTTTATGGCATATATTGTTTTCATTTTGAAATGTCTCTCTCTTGAACTCAGCTTTCTATAAATTGAAGGGTTGGATTAGATGAACTCTAAAGTTTCTTTTATGTTTTACACTGACGGCAGCTTACTAAATTGTCCAGGTGTTGAAGGTTTCTTTATTTTATGACTAACACGAGTGACCCTTTCCTAAAAAAAAAGAATTTTTTTTTTTTTTTTAGAGAAGGGCAGGAGGCAGCTGGGCCATTTCAAGATTAAATCAAGAAGTGTAAGATTAAATTGAACATTTTAACTCTGGAGACAGATAAGCGTGGAACATTCCATAATAAGCTCTTTCTCTTTTGCTTCCTCACTGAAGAATCTAAGTTATTAAGCCCAACCTCAGAGGTGTCTGGAAAACTCCACTATAGATTTCTTATAACTCAAGCTAGTGTTATGATGACTGAACAGGTTTAAATAACTAGTGAACACAGCTCTGCCCATCTTCTACAATTTCTGTGACTCTAGTTATCATAGGTATTTTCAAAGAAAATCAAAATAGAAAGTTACCTTCCTTTCTCCTTTTCCTACCAGTTGGAAGTGGAAAGCACATGGATCAAGGAGTGAGGTGCCCTTGTTTTTTGGCTCTGCCAATAGTGCATGGAGTAATCTGAGCAAATCCTTTCTGAGACCTGGTTTTCTCCTGTGTCAAGTTGGGATAAGACTTGCTGAATTTAGTTCACATGCATTTGAGAGCATTACCTTAAACAATGAACATAAACACGCTGTGAAATATTTGTGTATATGTACGTTTTCTGTTTCTTTTATCCTCTTTTTCCAAGTTGTTTTTGTCTTATATTCTCTTTTCCGTTATAGAAAAGTCTGTAGAGTCTTAAATTTCACTTCCATTGTTCCTTATGTCCCGTATGAGTGAATATCATTCCTGAACCAAAGATTGTTCTATGTGGAATACTACTATCAGCTTGTTACATACAGAAATTCTAGAGATTTCCTACAGAGAATGGCTTTACTGTAGTTGAGTTTTAAAGGTAGAGAAGCTAAAGTGATGTACTAATTCTGGAAGGCAATTTGGTTTTATCCATCAGAATTTCAAATGCACATATCTTTTGACAAAGTGATTTCCCTTTTAAGAATTTATCACAGAGATTTACTTTGACTTAGGCACAAATATAAATGCACAAGATTATTCATTGCAGAGTGGTGTTCAGTAGCAAAAGAAGGGAACCACCAAAATGCCCACCAGTAGGGACTGGTTAACCAAAGAATGGTACATTGTCTGTTGGATAGCCATATGTACTAATTCAGGATGATTTTGAAGACACACAAATTTCAGAGCAATATACCATTTGGGTTAAAATAAAACAAGACTGAGTCACAAAAATGTGTGTGTGTGTGTTTGTGTGATACTTGTGTGTGTGAACATGCTTATAATTGCCCGGATACTCTTTGGAAGAGAATGATGGCCTCAGGGAAAGGGAAATGGGGGTCAGGCTAGAAGAGAATATTTCTTTTTCATTGAAATTGAAAAAATATTATACTTTTTGCACTAGTTGAATTTCTTATATACATAGATGATTTGTTTTTCAAAAAAAAAAAAGAAAATAGAGGTACAACTGTAAGACAGGTTATTAATCTTCTAGGAAATAGCTTCTTTTCTTGAACTTTCTATGCAACAAATATTTGTTTAAAAATACCTGCAATAAAGCAGATAGTGAATTTTCCTTTTTCTCTGTGAGAACAAGTAAGCGAATATTGCATTCCCAGTGACTATGGTTCATACTTTAAATATTTGGTTGTCCAGGTTCTTGTCTTTATCTTCTTTCAACAGGTTTATATGATCTACTTTTGAGGTGCATACTTTACCTCAATGAATGCATCTCCCTTTTAAAGTAATGTTAATGGGGATATGTTTCATGTAGAAGAAATATTTAGAGATTGAAATCATCTCTTGCTTTTTCGTTTGTTGGTCCCGGTCAAAGATTTATATAGGTGTAACTATTCCTGTTTCTTTCTTAGAGTTGCTAATCTATTTTAAGCCCATTCTTTCCTGAAATGTAATTTTGCTACAAACATCTCAGTGATGCCTGGCAAAATCAAGTGAAAAATAACAAAACTTGCCTTTATTATCAAGCCATGGAATCAACTGGCCTCTTTTCTCTTTACTGAATACGTGGTGATGAATCCCAACCCTAAAAGAACCCAAGTGTTCAGATAAGTTCCTTTGCATGATTTCAATTTTTCTTGACCTATCCCTGGGCATTTCTTTTTTTTTTTTTTTTTAGCTTATCAAGGTTTTGAACTTAATGTTTCTGCATCAGAGAATAATGTTAGTCAAAGCTCAAGAGGCATATATTTCAGAAACTTCAAATACACTTTTAAATTTAAATTATCTAATTGCTTGCCTCTTGCCAAGTTTCAAATCCTTATACACTTCCAATGACCCATCAGAGTTTTATTTTTAAATATGTCTTTGATTTTTAATGATTAATTCAAAGATATTTTCTTTTGGATTGTGACTGAGCATATTTTCTTCCATAAAAGAAGCCTAAATTGTGAAATTGAAAAGAAAAATACATGCTAGAAGGACTCCTTTCCCTCCCATATACATATGCATGTATGCAGTATATATATGTGTGTGTGTGTGTCTTCCATTAGAACTAAAATATTAACTCAACTTTTTAATACATTGGGCTAAAGGCGTAAGCTTACAGCCTTAAGTTGAAAAAGATCTATCAAGTATAGAAATATACCATTAATATTTGAATGTGGCAGTGAGGGCTGGATTAGGCAAGATTGTTGTCTTAGTTTGCCAGCATTGCTATGACAAATACCACATAATGGGTTGGCTTAACCAGTGGGAATTTATTTCTCGTGGTTTTGGAGACCTGAAGTCCCAAATCAAGGCATCAGCAAGGAAGGCCATTCTTTTTCCCTGAAGTCTGTAGCATTCTGGTGCTGGCTTGGCACAACCCCTGGGCTTCCTGAGCTTGCATCTCTGCCACCATCACACAGGTGATGTGTTTTGTCTCCTCTTGTGTCTTTCTCTGACTTCTGGCTTCTGATTTCTTCTCTTTGTATGTTCTTCAGTAATATGGAGTAAGACCCGACTCAGTTGGCTCTACCTAAATAGGATCTTAAAAGATTCTATTTATGAATGAATCCACACCTTAACTAATATTACATCTCAAAGGGTGCTATTTTCAATGGGTTTGCACCCACAGTTCTGCAGATTAAGATTAAGAATATTATCTTTGGTACAGGGCATAATTCAGTCTTTAACACAATCATGAACAAGGCAAAATTGACTCCAGGGGCCTTCTGACACACTTGTCTGTGCTTAGCACCCAGAGCTTCTTCACCACTACTTAGGACCTGCATTCCCACCCCTTCCCAACTCGCAGCCCTAGAGTGTGAATGAATGAATGATCAGCACCAATTTCATTGCACGTGCATCATCATGACCATCTCTAAGGGATCTACTTACGGAAATTGTTACTCTAGGAATATATTTTTGTACTGAAGTGAATGATTAGCCTGGATACAGATAATGGGGATTTGTGAGAACAAGATGCTAATTCTTCCCAAAGAGTATGCATGTGTATGCATGCATGTGTTTGTAGTTTTGTATGTGTGTGTGTGTGTGTTTGGAGAAAGCATTAAAGAAAAATATATGTATACTTTTGTGAAAGAGGTTCTACTCTAAGGAGAGTGTTGGAGAAAAGTTAGGTGAAAGCAGGAAATAGGGAACATATTATTCAAGTTCTGGAACTTTCTGGTTGAGGGACACCTTAGAGGAACCAGTGTGTAGTATCAGCACTTTTCAGGAAGTGTCCTGAATGTGAAGCCCAAGGCTGTGACTGGAGACTTGCCTAGAAGGAACATGATGGGAGAGATATTCCCTAAACTGATCTAAACAAAGGACAGGCTTATAAGGTCAACTGGACTCCACTGTGTAATTATCATTTTCTAGCTACATAGTCTGTGCTCTAAGTTTGTTCATAATGCAATAAATTACCAGGAATGAGAAATCACAGAAGATTCTGGCTAAAGTAAAGTGGTTTCAGAAGGAGGTTGGCTTTTCCCCCTAGTGTCCACAGCGTTGGACACTTTATCTTCTTGATTATCAAGCTACAGTTCAAGTTCTATGCCTTTTTTATCTATCAGTGCTGGTCTTTTCTTCTCTCAGACTCAACCATAAAGGTATTCTGTGGAAATCTCATGAGTTAGGTAAACCAAGAGTACTTGTTATAGCATGTAGACTATGCACGGTAGCTAAGATGAATACCAGTATACTAAATAAGATGCTTCTCTTTTCAGGGTGGAAAGAAATATACTGGTCCTTGTGGAGGAAGAGATTGTTCCATTTGCCAGTGCTTTCCTGAAAAAGGGTCTCAGGTAAGTGACATGAAAATCAACAAGGACGGCATAACTGCATTTTGAACCATTGTGAGTATTTAGTGTTAAGTAGTCCCAGATGCTTACCATGTTTTTATCTTTTCCAGTCAAAGCCCTTTGCATTCTGATAAGCTTTCCTAATTATAGTAGAATGTGCATCAGGCTTAGGAGAGTTTGGGAAGCAGTGATTCTTCCTGTGTTTTGAATGTTATTGGTTTTGTGAATTGTCCTCTGAAGAAAGGGTGCTGGTGTCAACTGGTCCGCCATCTTGAAGATTCATGTTGCATGTCAACATTTTAAAGGCTCTCAGGAGTGCTACTGTGTTGAGTAAAGACACTGATTTGACTTTAACTTAGTCTCTCCTAGATGTTTCACCACAAGGCTTTTTATTTTTTTTTATTATTGGAGAAGTTGAGGTTTATAGAAAAAGCTGGTAGATAGTCCAGAGTTCCCATAGACCCCATCACACACACAGTTTTCCCTATTATTGACTCTTTGCATTAGTGTGGTACTTTTATTACAATTGAAGAAACAATATTATTAAAGTCATGCTATTAACTTGACTTTAACTGGAAGAAACTCAGGTTTGGGCAGATTATTAACTAAGTCCATAGTTTCCATTAGGTTTTGCTGTGTTGTACAGTTGTCTAGATTTTTAAAATTTTTATTCTGGCAGCATATATGTAGCCTAAAATTTCAATTTTAACCACATTCAAGTCTGCAGTTCAGTAGTGGTTATTACATTTACAATCTTAGGCCACCATCATCACTACCATCTATCACCAAAACTTTCCCAATCAACAAGACTCTTTTTTGGATAACACTTATTAAAATCCTGTGGAATGATATTCTGTGATGGAAACAAGAGCCGCCTTAATCACATGCTTACTATGTGCTGGGAGCTGCTCCACACGCTCCAAATGCATCCGTGGATCAACTTCTGCCAGCTGGCCTTTGGTGACACATGGCAGTGCAGGGGACAGAAGGACAGGGCAGTTGAGCATCTTGCTCAAGTCCACCCAGAACTGTGCTCTTGAGGACGAGGTCAGTTTACCACGAATCCTGGTTACCGTGAATCCTAATTACTGAGAATCCTGTCTCTTTAGCATTTATGAACATCTCACTTACTTTCCAACAGCAGTAGCTGGCAGCCCATTAATTATTTGTGCTGGAAAATTAGATCCAGTACTTTATTTGATTAACATATTTCCACAATCTTACAAGAAAGGAGTATGTTTCAGACGCTGTGGACAATTTTCAATCAGACCGGTGATTTTTTTGAAATGTGTCCAAATCAATTCTACAGGGACGGTGCTTGACATTCAAAAGTAAAATTCGGTAAAAGTCAGTCTAAAAACTGAAGCTGCAAGGAAACAATGTTAGGACAGTAAAATCTAGCAACCTAAAAAGTGTTTTAGCATTTTCTATGTAAATTTACAAATTATTTAGGGGGGAAAAAGCCTGACTTTCGTGTGAGTTTGTTTTAAGACCATACAAATGCCAAATGCAATCAGAGCATCTAAATTTGAAGACCTTTTGAGAGAGGCCCGAGGAAATTGAATTTGACCTACACCTCTTGCAGGAGGGGGATGGGAAGACCAGAAAGCAATCAAAGAATGACAGTGGCTATAATGAAGCCAACTTGGTGTAATCTTCTGATTCTAATGAGAATGAGAGCTGTTTTAGCAGCTATATCATGTGTGTGTATATATATATATATCTGCTTAGCAGCTATATCTTTATGAAATTGGCTGTCTAAATTCAGGGCTTCTCAACTAGAGGTGATTTTGGCAATACCTGGAAACATTTTTGGTTGTCATAACTGGTATGGGAGAGGAGATACTAGCATCTCATGGGTAGAGCCCAGGGGTGCTACTCAACATGCCTCAATACGCAGGATGGCCCCCCTCACCCCCAACTATGACAAAGAATCATCAGGCCAACATGTCAATAGCACCATGGCTAGGAAACTCCACTCTAATTCCATAACAGGTATTATTATTTCCATCTGTTAATACAAGGAGCCTGAATTTTGAAGAGCTTTAAAGCTCTCTGACTTCAATCCTAGTATTTGCTTTGTTTGTGAAAAGAGGATTATACTAAAGTTCAAACACCCAGGTTTTATTCCTAATAATCTGCCCAAGCCTGAGTTTCTTCCAATTTTCACCACTGGTCCTTTCCCTTCTATTTCGTCAGGCTGTTAAACAAGCAAATGCAATGACATATGCGAAAGCACTTGTATACCCTCTAATGCAATTTGGGGCTCCATGTGTCATGAAGGCTTCATGGTGATGACCTGTACTCTGCTGAGCCTGTGTCCCATTTCTGAGTGATCAGAATGACATACAGAAAACCAGCCAGCCTGAACTAGCTGCCCAGCTAGTCTCCAGAGGTCTGGAGGGGTACCTACTACGTCCAAGAGGAGGGCACACGGAATTAGTGAAGACTCTTTCTGCCCAGTCTCTCTCCCTATTTAAACCTGTGGTTTACATCTGTTGTTGAAATGAGTGCTCTCTCTTGATTGTCATCTTCCCGTGAATGATTCAGGTAGGGCCTGGAATTAGCACCTTGAACAGCAGCAAGAAACGGGACCCTTGCCCTGCTCCAACATTTTAAATGTCAAAGAGCTCTCAGCTGAGGAGAAAAAGGGCTTGTGCTAGAGGCTGGTCCTGTTTCCCCAGTTCTGATGCCTGGTGGTTGTGTGATATGGGACATGACTTTTCATATCTGGTGGCTCTTAAATTTACTTCCAGCATATTTTGTGACTAAGCCCTAACACTTCCCAAACCTCATTATAGTCTCCCTGTAAGGCTGTGTAGGGGGTGTCATTGGACAAACTTTTAAACTATTCTTTATCATTTTTGGAGAAGGAAACTATGTGTTTTGATGGTGGTCTCCTTGCAGAAAAAATGACAATTTTTTTTATTATGGACAAAGATGGGGCCTTTTATAAGTTCTCTTTTAGTAACTAGCATGATATAAAGACACTTTCTCTAGTTGTTTCCAGCATAAAGTATATCCATTTTGCTTTTCACTCAGGGGAGCCTGGCAACTGTCCAATGGACAAAACTTTATGATGTGATAGTTTTATGTATGAGGAGGTGAAGAGGCTTGACACTAAAGATTTCTCTTAGTTTTTTTGGGTTTGAAAGCCAAAATCAAACATCAATGAGTCAGTCTTTACTAGGGGATTTTTAAATCATTAAATAAGGTACAAATGTTTTCCTGCAGTTTCTTTCATTTGTCCCTTATGCTCCTGAGACCCTGCATTCCATGATAAAAATGGAATTTACTTGGGAAACATTCATTATTATTAGCATTTTTCATATCATTAAATTATTTGCACACAAGGTTCTGGAACTCGACCTCTTTAGCCCTCACACACTGTGTTCTAGTACATTCTATAACTGCGACCTGATAAATGGTTCAGAGCAATTATTTTTACATCCTGAAGTTCATGTAAATCAATTATGATATATTTTAATATATGCACATTCCAATGACAATTGAAAAGTTGGCAGCTGTGGTCTGTCACCAACTCCTTACCTTTTGGTTGTGTTCCCTTGTTTATTACTTCATGTCGTCTCCAAGAACTAGCTTTCTGCCTCACTCTGCCTCTGATAAATGATCCATGTCTGAGATGCCTTGAGCAGACAGGCAGACACCCTGAGTGAAGGGGGCGTGGGGCTGGGACAGTCTGCGTTGCGGACTGTGGGAAGGTGGACAATGCATCTGTCACATAAAGGCAGCAGAATTCAGAATTGCTCTAAAACCTGCAGAACAAACAGATTTCTTGGCAGAATCCAGCTCCCCAGCTGCCAGTTCACCAATTCGGCTTAGCTAGTTAACATGTTCCCCCTCTCAAGGATGTTAATCTTGATTTTTGAGGAATGAAAAGCTGGCAAACATTAAAAGAATGACTCTTCAGGTGTAGGACTTCTCAAGTAGGTGCTTGAGGAAGTATTTCTGAACAGGGCATGGGAGGTCTGGGTGCTGGAGGGAGGCATACATACCTGTTATTTTGTACTATTTAGCTTTTTAATAACCTTAATGGTAGACATGGAAGTAGTTGCTAGCAGTAGAATACTCTATCGAACTCACCTTACTGAAAAATCAGTCTTTAAACCTAGAATGTGGGCTGTGCGACCGTGGCTCAGTGGCAGAGTTCTCGCCTGCCATGCTGGAGACCCGAGTTCAATTCCCAGTGCCTGCCCGTGCAAAAGAAAAAAAAAAAAGGGTAAACCTAGAATGTGTGCTTGAGAAAGCAGGAGGAGAAAACAGCTGACTTACATCATAGACTCTATTATTTTCCAAACAGGGGAGTACATATAGGGCTAATGTAACACTTCACTTGGAAATCTTGTCTGCGGCTTGGGTCTGGAGCAGATTCTTGGCATATCTTGGCTGGTCAGTCCCTCTTTCTGTTTCCAGTGACTTGTGCAGGGTGTTTGGTCTCCTCAAGTGGTGTTCAATTCCACAGCTCAGACGCCGGGCTCTGTGGGTGAGAGGGAAGGGAGACGAGGCTGGGTGCACAGCTCAGCTAGCGTGGGGCCATGCCGAGCTGGAGAGGGCAAGTTCTCACGGATGCTGAGGACGCCTTGTTCTTGGTGAGAATCAAGAGTTGGGAATGCAGGAGCCTCCAAATGCATGGTGTATTCTAGGGGAAATAGTCTGCACCAGAAAATGAGACGTGGTGTTATGATGATAAGAACACCTATCTGGTACAAGGGTTATGGCTAACCAAATTAGTTAAAAGGCTGAATTAAAAAGCTTTAGGAAAGAAAAATGAGTTTATCTCTTTAAATACCATTTTCAATAAAATGTCAAGAAATCCTGAGGGAAATAGCTGTGTCTCCAAGGTGCTTTTTTCTCCCCCCACTTCTACGTTGTTTTGGGTTTGCTGAAGCTGACAGAATGCAAAATACCAGAAATGGAATGACATTGTTTTTTCTTTTTATCTTTGTATGCTGTATGGCAGGGGTCACATTTCATTCTTTTTCCGTGTGAGTATCCCCTTATTGCAGCACCATTTGTTGAATTATTTTTTGTTTGGTTTTTCATTTGTCTGTTTGCTTGTTTGTTTGTTTTGGGCGAAGTACATGGGCTGGGACTCAGACCTGGGTCTCCCACATGGCAGACAGGAATTCTACCCTGAAATACCCTCACACCCCCTGAAATGACTTTTATAAAGGGAATTTATTAAATTGCAAGTTTACAGTTCTAAGGCCATAAAAATGTCTAAACTAAGGCATCCAGAAGATACCTTGGTTCAAGAAAGGCCGATGGGCCCAGAACCCCTCTTTCACCTAGGAAGGCATGTGGCTGGCATCTGCTGGGGTCTTTGGCTTCTGGTTTCAAACAGCTTCCCAGAGGATGTTTTCTTTCTGCATCTCCAAACATCTGGGTCCCCTGTTGGCTCTGGACTTTCTCCAAAATGTTTCCCCTTTTAAAGGACTCCAGTAAACTAATCAAGACCCACCTTGAATGAGCGGAGTCACATCTCCATCTGATCAAAGGGTTACACCCACAACTGGCTATATCACATCTCCATGGAAACAATCCATTCAAAGTTTCCACCCTAAACAATAGGTTTGGCCCTACAGGATTGGATCAGGATTAAAACATGGCTTTCCTGGAATACATACTTGTTCCAAAATGGCTCATATGTCATTCAGTCTTATTTGCAGAGAATAATAATTCTCTTTCATTTATCCAACAATGACCATTGTGTGCTGCATTGTGAGGACTCAATGACAAAGAGGAGAGGAAAGTCCCTGCATCCTGGAGCCTAAAGCTAAGCAGAAGAGGCAAGATGAGATTCACTCTCCAGCTGATATTCCTGGGGTGCATGAAAAGGGCCAGGCCCTCTTCTAGGTGCTTCGGCGCATAAGTGAAAAGAGGAAACAAAGGCCCATTGCCCTCCTGGAGTTTGCATCAAATAAATAAAGTGGTAATAAATATCAACAAGGCACAATAGTATAAAGGAACAATACAGAGTTTTACCCGAGTGTATAGTTTGGTGACTGTTTTAGTTTCCTGGCTGCTGAAAAAAATGCCATGCGATGGATTGGCTTAAAAACAAAACAAAATGGAATTTATTGGCTTACAACTTTGATGCTAGGAGAAGTCCAAAATTAAGGTGTCATCAAGGCCATGCTTTCTTTCTCCCAGAGGGCTGTGTGTTCTGACACTGGCTGCCGGCCCTCCTTGCTCCCTGGCTATTCTGTCACATGGCAGTGCATATAGCGGCCTCTCTTGGCTTCTCAGGATTCCACTGAATTCCAGCTTCTCCCCGTGCTTTTCTCTCTCTGGGTCTGAATTTCATTCTACTATAAAAGATCCCAGTAATAGGATTAAGAGCCATCCTAATTGAGTGGGGCCACACCTTAACCGAAGCACCCTCATCAAATAGTCTGTTTATAGGGGGTTCACAGCCACAGGTATGGATTAAGATTAAGGATGAATTTTTCTGGCTCCAAGCCATACAGTGCCCTAACATGCTTTTGCACCTGAGCGTGTGTGGCTCAGGCTCAGCTCATGCCTGGTGAATGAGAATCACCTAGAACAGCCTGGTGGAGTGTTCTCAGCCCCCTTGAACAGCTGCACAGTGGGAAGGAGGCCGACGGGCGTGTGGGAGGGTCTCAAGCATGGCAGAGAGGTCTGATTTGTGGGCGAGGGAGCAGGTGGTATGAAATGCAGGCAAAAAGCAGGCTGGGGGCAGATTTTGGACTTGACCCTGCACAATAAGGCTTTGAACGATTTGTAAGAACTGAGGAAGCAGGATTTATGTTGTAAGATCATTCTGGCTGCAGTTTGGGAAGTATAGAGGGGTTGGGGTGGGAATGATAAGGCACCCCTGTTGGGAATCTTCTGTCGTCATTCAGGTGCGAGATCATGGTGGCCAGGCAGGGGGCGGGTGTGAGGGGGTACGTGCATCTTGTGGGGACATTGGGAGGCATGATTGATAGGAGAGGAGTGCAATGGTGGGGCAGGTGGGCGATGGGCGAGTGGCGGTGCCCAGGAGGCTCCAGGCAGAAGCACAGGTGGCTGTGTGGC
Organism: Myrmecophaga tridactyla; assembly: GCA_004026745.1. NCBI lineage: Eukaryota > Metazoa > Chordata > Mammalia > Pilosa > Myrmecophagidae > Myrmecophaga > Myrmecophaga tridactyla. The sequence continues at coordinate 36,626 of PVIY010021128.1, forward strand.
GGGGCACGGGGCAGCACAGGTGATGACTGGCGACCAGCCCAGTTTGCAGCATGAAGAGCTGGAGGGCGGTTGGATATGTGGCTGGGCCCTAGAAAGAGGGCTCCGGGCCACGGAGGGACACTGGGGGAATGATGGGCTGAAGATGCAGCCAACCGTGTGGAAACGGATGAGTTTGCCTATGAGAAGGGGAGAAGCAAGAAAGGTGAGGAGCCCCAGGTGGGGCCTTCTGCAAGGAGGAAGAGGAGTGGCCCAAAGACACTGGTGGGAGAACACACAGAGGGCAAGGGTCAGGGTGCCAAGAGAGGAGGGAGGGAGTGGCCAGCTGGTTTACAGCTCACCAGGGAGTGACCAAACGCTCTCGGCACTGGCTCTTCAGCCCCACCAGTTGGGGGTACGGTGTGGAGCTGAGATGACCGCCATTTTTTTTTTAATTGCAAAACCACTCAGTGATCTTATGGTTTCGTGGCAAAGCCACGTCTGCTGGTTCTCGGCGCAGTTCTTTCATTGCCCCCTCCTCCTAAACACGACTGAAGTTATTGGCTTGGCCCCTTATTAATGGGTGAGGTGAGCTTAAGGTACAAGAAAATACTCTGCCAAACGCAGTCCAGTCTCTTTGGATTGCCTACTCTTTGAGTAACACCTTTTCCTTATTTATTTTGATAATCCTTCCTGACCTCCGAGGATCATTTCCCTGCAGTAGGAGACGATCCTAGAGGCATTACCCAGAGGACTTCAGCTGTGCTTTGGACTTGAGGGTTTAGGTGACACTACAGTGACACCTGGTGGCTAACTGGTGAATTACATGCGAGCTTCATGAAGGAGGGAAGGCTGCCACTGAAGCTTCTTTAAATTTGATCAAAGACGTCTTAATCCATTAAGTATAAAATTGGAATCTGTCCTGTGCGAGGCAGTGCCCTTGGCACAGAGACGGAAGCAATAACGTGTGCTGAACCACTGTCCTCAAAAAGCTTACATTCTAACAATGAGGACATCACCTCAAGCAAGCTTTATTAACTAGCCTCCAGGAAACAGTAATGAGATAGAGGTGATGGGGTCTAAAAGTGGGTGTTAATTGTCTAAAGGTGGACGTGAGAGTCTGGAGGAAAGTGAGCTCAATAAGAAAGGATGGAAAGGAAACCAGCACATTTGAGGTCCGAGGCGCTTCCCCGCCTGCTAGCCGCGTCACCACAGGTCAGTTGCTCCATCTCTCTGGGCCTCGGTTTCTCTGCTCAGGAAGGAGCAAGTAGAATCGGGGATGACAAGTAGAATCGGGGATGACTTGCTGCTTTGTCCGGCTGCCGGGGGCACATGAAGAGAAGGTGAAGCGCTATGTTGGCGCCTAGAAGGAAGCACGTGGCAGGTGGGTGGTGGTGGTTATTACGGTACTGCCATCGTTGTCGGCCTCTTTTCTTCTGTCCTCTTTCTGTTTTGGTGGGAGGAAGGTAGAATTTGAGCTCCAGAGGAAGGCAGGCTGCTCCCCGTCCGGCAAACAGAAAGGACGCGTGCGCTGGGAGCCGAGGGCGCAGGTGCGGACATTGCAGGGCTGAGCCTGGCTGGGCGCTGGGGGATGGGGTGCGCCCACGCGCCGCAGGGGGCTGAGGAGAGCGAGGCCGCAGGAGAGGGAGGATGAAGGAGATTGGAAAAGGCTGTTTTGTGCGGGATGGCTGGGGTCCCGGGAACACGGGGGAGGGTGCAAGTGAGGCTGGTGTTGAGGTGGCCCCAGGAGAGGGGAGGAGACCTTGTCCCAGGGCCTCTGCGGTGGGGTGGAGGTGAGACAGACGTGCTAGACCTGCGGCGGGCTGGGCTGGGGGGGATGAGGAAAGAGGATGGGTTGAAGCTGACTTCTGGCCATGAGCTTGGTGATGGAAGGAACCAAGCGTCCCTCGGTGGATACAGGAAGGAGGAGACTCGTTTGGGAATGAACTCAGCCTGGAAGCAGATGAAAGTGAGTTAACAGGGAAAGAAGGTGCAAACAATTTTGAGAAAACAGTAGGGAATACAAGGTGGGACTAAAAAATTAGATTTGAGAATCACAAAAGTCGAGATCTTTAATTGACCAGGTTAATTATTTGGTTTGCTAAAGAAACTTTGCAAAAACACATAGGATACATCAGCATATATATTTGTCATTGTTTAGCATATATATTTTTCGAGCATCAAAGTAAGATGAGGGTGCAATGAGATGAGTGAGGAAAATGTGTTCCGTGGGTGAAGCCCTCCCTGTCTATTTGCTAGAAAGTCCCTCTGGGCCCAGCATGGTGTGATTTTGTGAAAGGATCCCACAGGTGGCAGGCTGGCGTGAGGGCCAAAGGAGAGGGTTTGGAGTCCGCCTGGCCCAGGTGTGATTTCAAGCTTATTAGTTGTATGAATTTGAGTAAAATACACCCCCTGTCTGGGCCTGGCTTTCCTCATGTCTGTGGGAATAATAATGTGCATTTCTCAGTGTTGCTGGTGGGAGCAAACAAGGGAAGGTTGGAGAGTGGCCGGCACATGACCAGGTGCATTAAATAAACTGCTTCCCCTTCCTGGGACACTCAGTACATGTCATGGTCTTCGAGTCCAAGGGTGATTTGGGAATTTCTGTATAATTAGTATAACAGAAATGTCTTTCTTATTTGTTTGTTCACTTATTTATTTATTATTAATTAATTCACTCATTCATTCATTTGTTTGTCATTCATTCACGTATACTTTGCCCTAAGTCAACCTCCGATTAGGCGGAAAGAACATGAAGTCGTTGCAGAAGTGTGGTGTGTGTACACTTGTCATTGTCGTTTTATGGGTGATTTTCCCAAATCCTCAAACTGCTGAAATGACAAAGAATTTCTGAGGCTTTCATCATTCCTCAGGGGCCAGATCAGTGCTGGTTTAAAGACTTTGTTTTTCCATGTGTAAGTACCCTCCTATCTGTTGGTTTCTTCTACCTAGGGGTAAAATGATTGGATCTTGGCCCTGCTTAAGAGACATTCCCGCAGTGGATGATTGACAGGGGCTGAGTCCTTAAGGAATTCCCTGGCCGCAGTGGGTGAAGGAGGCAGCTGATTCTCCTTCCACCAGCGCGACCTGCCTCATCCTTTATTTGGACAGTTGGCCCCGGGAGGCTCCCGTTGCTGCAGCCTCCGCAGGGGATAGCTTGTAACAGCCATGATGAAGCTGCAGCCACGGCTGGCCTTGGAGGGGACAGAAGGAGACAATCTCATGGCTTTACATGGCCCTTAGATGGTGCTCAGGTTTCATCAGCTGTCAAGCTGGTTGTCGTTTTTGGATTCTGTGGGTCTGTTCTCTGACTTCCGCATCTCCCTCTGAATGACATAAACCACAGAAGCCATTTCATGCACGGAATAAAAAAAAAAATCAGGGGTACTATGGATAAAAGACATTCTACTGTGCATTTTTTCTTTTTGCTAGGCTGGATTTGGTATAGCAACCATTTGACATCATGTCATTTTTAGTGAGTAGAGGTGTGGGGTTAGAAATGGATGAAATATTAAAAAAAATTTTTTTGAAGATGCAAAATTTCTGTGATTATTTAATCTTTACTTATAAAATTGCCTTTTATGGCCCTTTATATATTTTCCATCCTGAAGTTAATTCTATTATTGCCTTATATATAAGTAAGCTCAAATAGTCACTCATGAGCATAGCTTTTTCTTTTTAAACTGATCCCCCTTCTTACATGGAATAATTTAATGAAAATGGAATTTTTCTATATTGTGCATAAATTATTTACTCAAATTGGGTGACCTGACAATGACCATTTCAAAGATTGATGTGACAGAAATTTTTGTGGGCAGCTCCCAATGGATTTAATACTGTTATCCAAAGTTTAGTGTATTTCTTTTAAAAATGTAGCCTTTAATAAAATACCTATTGATTTGAAAAAAAAACAGCACTAAGTATGCAACAAACCACTGAATGTAAACCATTAGGCATTTAGTGTTTTATGTTAGTTTTTGCACTCGCCCAGTAGGGATTCTTTATCATCGGATGTGGTTGAAATGAAGATGCAATAATAATGCTGGGGTCATATCTCAACAACAAAAAGATGGTGACACCCTTGCAGTCAGGGCCATTCCTCACTCTGTACTCAGCACACCTGGCAAGAAGTCATTGCAGCTTTGCATAATTCCGGCAACACAATTTTCTGGAGATGGTGGTCCTGAGACATGAGAAAGCAGTGCCTTTTCTCCGTGCACAGTCTTCCACTGGGGAAGTGGAGTTTATTGACCATTTCTTGCTCTCTGCTTTTACCATCCTGCCCTGGACTCAGCTCTCCAGGAGCTCATGTCCAGTTGGGGGTGGAGTAGGTACACATGGGATACAGGTGAGGAGTGTTATTACAGAAGCCTCTGAGACAAACATTGAATTCTGAATGGTGTATGTGGTGTGGAGGGGTTGCATGGGGAAAGAGATCAGGGGAGACTTTCCATGGGAGCAGTTAGCCAGGGGATGGGCTTGGGGGTGGGGGTAGGGGAACAGGTCTCCCAGAAAGGGTCTTCATGCACAGATTGTGAAAGAACAGAGCTTGTTCAGCAAGGCAAGGGAGTCAGAATTGGGGGTTAGGGAAAAAGGAAAGATAGAGACCAAGGCTTTAAAACAAATCCCAGGCAAGGAGTCTTTATTGGCTCATGGTTTCAGAGGCTGGAAAACTTGCTTCCTCCTTAGGTTGGTATCTTTATTGGGTGACTGGTAACTTCTGGGGTTCCTTGGCTTTTCCATCACACAGCAATGCACATGATAGTGTCTTCTCCTTTCTCCTCCTGGTTCCATGGGTTTCCAGCTTCTGCCAGCTCCCTGCTCTGTTTGACTTTCACTCTGCCTATTAAGGACTCCAGTACACCTCACCAAAATCCAAACCGATTCAGTTGGGTCACACCTTAACCAGAGTAACATCTTGAAAAGATATTATTTAGGATGGGTCCATGTCCACCAGAATGCAGACCAAGCCACGAGTATCTCCAAACTGGGGTACACAGTTCAATCCACCACAATCCATGTCACTTGATAATGCAAATAGCCATTCCCTCTTTTGTGGTTTTTGTTTTTGAAAATGTTTTAAAATCTGTGTCACTTGATAATGCAAATAACCATTCCCTCTTTTGTGGTTTTTGTTTTTGAAAATGTTTTATGTGGTACTTTCTTAATCAGGACACATTTCTATACCAAATGGAATATTTTTGTTCCTAACACTGTTTTGAACATTTCCACTCCTTTTTGTTACCTCTGCAAAGTTCCGTTAGCTTACTGAATTTACTACTGCATGTCTCAGATTAAACACATTATAGAGATTTATAGCCAGTTAATTGGCTGTCTCTTTCTCAATTACCCTTTTATGTTCAAGACTGCTTTTTGTCATCTACATAAATAATACATTATTTTAAAGTGTATCATTCACAAAAGATAATTTGGAGAGTTTATGTGTAATTATGTGCAAGATGAAAAGATAATTCTTAAACGTAATGAAAAATTAATTATTTCCCAAACCTTATGTTTAGGAAAAATGGAAGCCGTTTTACCTATGTTAATTAATCTTAAGTATAAGGTCCACTGAACTCATTATTTATTCTTAATTTTAAATTTTAGTTTACAATTTGTATAATATCTGTAGTCAATTGATATGCTCTCAAAATGCCCACAAAATGGTTTGGGCCCATATATATGGTTTAGATTTTACTGTTGTCTTTTTTAGCAACATATTTTTACATAGGCTTCCTTTAACATTCTAAGTTTTTAGTTTTTTTATGTTCACTCAATGAATAATACTGTTATGATGATAATGGAAAAGCATGGAAGAAGAGGGAAAATAGAAAGTCCAGTTTTGATTTGTGAAATTTAAGTAGATGTTAAGGTGGTTGATGATGTTTGTTGAATCAATGAATTAATGGTGAAAGAGAAAATATAATTGATTTTTGTTATAAATGTTCCACATGCTGATGTTAAGGTATGCACAAAACTGAAGGTTAAATTTCCCTGCCTGCCTTATCACTCATGAGATATGATGATGTGACATTTGTTGTACCTCTTTCTAAGAATGTTTATCGGCAAGCACATATTTAGAGAAAATGTCCATCCATTTGTTTCTCTACAGGTATGATCATATGACATATTGTTCTGTGGTTTGTGTTTTTCCATTTAGCATTTACCCATTTATTACAGCAATTATAATAACATAAGCTGGCATTTACTGTGCCAGTGCAATGATGAACACTTGATGTGCATAATTCTTTTTATGTCCACTAGCCATTAACAGATGAAGCTAAGGAACAGAGAGGCTAAGAAACATACCCAAG
>PVIY010021129.1:0-42906 GCA_004026745.1 Myrmecophaga tridactyla
ATGTTTCTTGATGATGATTGAACAATGATATAGCTTTCACAATGAGACTCTGTGAATGTGAAAACCTTGTGTCTGATGCTCCTTTTAGCTACTATATCAACAGAAGAGTAGAACATATGGAATAAAAATAAATAATAGGGGGAACAAATGCTAAAATAAATTCAGTTTGAAATGCTAGTGGTAAACGAAAGCAAGGGGTAAGGGGTATGGTATGTATAATCTTTTTTTTCTCTATTATCGTTTTATTTCTTTTTCTGTTGTCTTTTTATTTCTTTTTCTAAATCGATGCAAATGTTCTAAGAAATGATGAATATGCAAATATGTGATGATATTAAGAATTACTGATTGTATATGTAGAATGGAATGATATCTTAATGTTTTTTTGTTAATTTTTTTAATTAATAAAAAAGTTTAAAAAAATTAAAAAAAAAAAAAATCTAGAGTTGTGTTCCAGTAGCCATGTTTCTTGGAGATGATTGTATAATGATATAGCTTTCACAATGTGACTGTGTGATTGTGAAAACCTTGTGTCTGATGCTCCTTTTATCTACCTAATCAACAGACAAATAAAACATATGGAAAAAAACAAATAATAGGGGGAACAAATGCTAAAACAAATTTAGTAGATTGAAATGCTAGTGATCAATGAAAGGAAGGGGTAAGAGGTATGATATGCATGAATTTTTTTGGTAATCTTTTTATTTCTTTTTCTTAATTGACGCAAATGTTCTAAGAAATGATCATGATGATGAATATGCAACTATGTGATGATATTGTGAATTACTGATTATATATGTAGAACGGAATGATCATATGTTAAGAATGTTTGTGTTTGTTGTTATATTTTTTAAAAATTAAAAAAAAATCTATGGGGTACAGTAAAGGCAGTGCTAAAAGGAAAATTTATTGCCCTAAATGCATATATCAAAAAAGAAAAAAGTGCAAAAATCAAGGAATTAACTGTCCACCTGGAAGAATTAGAGAAAGAACAGCAAACTAACCCCAAAGCAAGCAAAAGGAAAGAAACAGTGAAGATTAGAGCAGATATAAATGAAATTTAGAACGTGAAAACAATTGAGAAAATCAATAAAACCAGAAGTTGGTTCTATGAGAAAATCAATAAGATTGATGAACCCTTAGCAAGGTTGACAAAAAGAAGAAAAGAGAGGATGCAAATAAACAAAATCAGAAATGGAAGAGGAGACATAACCACTAACCCCACAAAAATAAAGGAAGTAATGAGAGGACACTATGAACAACTTTATGCTAATAAACTCGACAATGTAGACGAAATGGATAACTTCCTAGAAAGGCATGAAAAACCAACACTGACTCAAGAAGAAACAGACAACCTCAACAAACCAATCACAAGCAAAGAAACTGAATCAGTCATTAAGAAGCTCCCCAAAAAGAAAAGTCCAGGATCAGATGGCTTCACATGTGAATTCTACCAAATGCTCCAGAAAGAATTAGTATCAATCCTACTTAAACTCTTCAAAAGAACTGAAGAGTAGGGAAAGCTACCTAACTCATCCTATGAAGCCAATATTATCCTCATACCAATGTCAGAAAAAGATATTACAAAAAAAGAAAACTACAGACCAATCTCTCTAATGAATATAGATGCAAAAATCCTCAATAAAATTCTAGCAAATTGAATCCAGCAGCACATTAACAGAATTATATACCACGACCAAGTAGGATTCATACCACGTAAGCAAGGATGGTTCAACATAAGAAAATCAATGAATGTAATATACCATATCAACGTATCAAAGCAGAAAAACCATTTGATCATCTCAATTGGTGCAGAAAAGGCATTTGACAAAATTCAACATCCTTTCCTGTTGAAAACGCTTCAAAGGATAGGAATAGAAGGGAACTTCCTCAACATGATAAAGGGAATATATGAAAAACCCACAGCTAACATCATCCTCAATGGGGAAAAACGGAAAACTTTCCCCCTAAATCAGGAAGATCAGGAAGACAAGGATGTCTGCTATCACCATTGTTATTCAACATTGTGTTGGAAGTTCTAGCCAGAGCAATTAGACAAGAAAAAGAAATATAAGGCATCAAAACTCGAAAGAAAGAAGTAAAACTCTCATTGTTTGCAGATGGTATGATACTATATGTCGAAAACCCTGAAACATCCACAGCAAAACTACTAGAGCTAATAAATAAGTACAGTAAAGTGGCAGGTTACAAAGATCAACACACAAAAATCTGTAGGGTTTCTATATACTAGTAATGAACAATCTGAGGGGGAAATCAAAGAATAAAATATTTAGGAACAAATTTTACTAAAGAGACAAAAGAACTATACAAAGAAAACTACAAGAAATTCTTAAAAAGAAATCACAGAAGACCTAAATAAATGGAAGGGCATACCATGCTCATGGGTTGGCAGATGAAATACAGTTAAGATGTCAATTCTACCTAAATTGATCTACAGATTGAATGCAATACCAATTAAAATCCCAAAAACTTACTTTCTAGAAGTAGAAAAACCAATAACCAAATTTATCTGGAAGGGCAGGGTACCCGAACAGCTAAAAGTATCCTGAGAAAGAAAAATGAAGTCAGAGGTCTCACGCTACCTGACTATAAGACATATTATGAAGCTACAGTAGTCAAAACAGCATAGTACTGTCATAAAGATAGATATACTAACCAACGGAATTGAACAGTATTCAGATATAGACCCTCTCATCTATGGACAAGTGATCTTTGATAAGGCAGTCAAGCCAACTCACCTGAGACAGAACAGTCTCTTCAATAAATGATATCTAGAGAGGAGTCTGTTTAATAAATGGTATCTAGAGAACTGGATATCCACATGCAGAAGAATGAAAGAGGATCCATATTTCACATCCTATACAAAAATTAACTCAAAATGGATCAAAGACCTAAACATTAGATCTAAGACCATAAAACTTTTAGAAGAAAATGTAGGGATATATCTTACAAATCTTATAATAGGAGGCAGTTTCCTAGACCTTACACCCAATGCACGAACACTGAAGAAATAAATGAATGGGAACTCCTCAAAATTAAACACCTTTGTGCATCAAAGAACTTCGTCAAGAAAGTAAAAAGCCTACACAATGGGAGACAATATTTGGAAACAATACATCAGATAAAGGTCTAGTATTGCTCAACTCAACAACAAAAAGACAAACAACCCAATTACAAAATGGGCGAAAGACTTGAACAGACACTTCTCAGAAGAGGAAATAAAAATGGCCAAAAGGCACATGAAAAGATGCTCGGCTTTCCTGGCTATTAGGGAAATGCAAATCAAAATCATAATGAGATATCATCTCACACCCACCAGAATGGCCACTACCAATAAAACAGAAAATGACAGGTGCTGGAGAGGATGTGGAAAAAGAGGCACACTTATCCACTGTTGGTGGGAATGTCAAATGGTGCAACCACTGTGGAAGGCAGTTCAGCAGTTCCTCAGGAAGCTAAGTATATATAGTATTGCCATATGACCCAGCAATATCATTGCGAGGTATCTACTCAGAAGACATGAGGGCAAGGACACAAATGGACATTTGGACACCAATGTTTATAGCAGCATTATTTACAATTGCGAAGAGATGGAAACAGCCAAAATGTCCATCAACAGACAAGTGGCTAAACAAGCTGTGGTATGTGCATACGATGGAATATTATGCAGCTGTAAAACAGAATAAAGTCATGACGTTTTTAACAACATGGATGGACCTTAAGGACATTATGCTGAGTGAGATCAGCCAGAAACAAAAGGACAAATACGGTACGGTCTCACTGATAGGAGCTGACATTAGTGAAGAAACTTGGAGAATTTCAATTGGGAACAGAGACCATCAGGAGATAGAAATAGGGTAAGATATTGGGTAATTCAAACTGAAGGGATACAGATTGTGCAACAGGACTGATTGTGAAAATTCAGAAATGGATAGCACAATACTACCTAACTGTAATACAATAATGTTAGAACACTGAATGAAGCTAAATGTGAGAATGATAGACGGAGGAGGGCTGGGGGCACAAATTAAATCAGAAGGAAAGATAAACAATAAAGACTGAGATGGTATAATCTAAGAATGCCTAGAGTTTATAATGATAGTGACTAAATGTACAAAATTAAAAAGTTTTTGTATGAGGAAGAACAAAGGAATGTCGTTACTGCAGGGTGCTGAAAATAGATGGTAATTAATATTTAAAAATTTTAACTTACGTGTGAGATAAAGCAAAAAATGTTTATTTGGTACAAAATTTATATTTTGACTAGTGCATCTCCTAATATAACTTATGTGAACAGCTTAACTGAACACCATAAGTACATGGAACCTTGAGTAGGGCATAAGATTTTGTAGGTTTGTCCAGAGTGATACCCCAATAAATCCCAGAATGATTTGTACAGTGAGTAAAAAAGTATTTGCAAAGTCCCCTTCGGGGAATGGTGAGAACGGGGGAAAATTCAACTTCCCCAAGTGGAGAATTCTTGATATTCTCACAAGCAGTGGGGACAACCAAAGCAATAGGCTGAGCCCCCAATCTTGGGGTTTGTTCATATGAAACTTAATCTTGCAAAGGCCAGGTTAAGCCTACTTAAAATTAGGTCTAAGAGTCACCCCCAAGAAAACCTCTTTTGTTGCCAGAGATGTGGCCTCTCTCTCCCAGCCAACACAACAAGCAAACTCACCGCCCTCCCTCTCTCTACGTGGGGCATGACTCCCAGGGGTGTGGACCTTCCTGGCAACGTGGGACAGAAATCCTACAGTGAGCTGGGACTCAGCACCAAGGGATTGAGAAAACCTTCTTGACCAAAAGAGGGAAGAGCGAAATGAGACAAAAGAAAGTATCAATGGCTGAGAGATTCCAAACAGAGATGAGAGGTTATCCCGGCAGTTATTTGTACGCATTAAATAGATATCACCTTGTTAGTCAAGATGTAGTGGAGAGGCTGGAGGGAACTGCCTGAAAATGTGGAGTTGTGTTCCAGTAGCCATGTTTCTTGAAGATGATTGTATAATGATATAGCTTTCACCACCTGACTGTGTGATTGTGAAAACCTTGTGTCTGATGCTCCTTTTATCTACCTTATCAATAGACGAGTAAAACATATGGAATAAAGATGAATAATAGGGAGAACAAATGTTACAATAAATTTAGTAGACTGAAATGCTAGTGATCAATGAAAGGAAGGAGGTAAGGGGTATGGTACATATGAATTTTTTCATGTTATCTTTTTATTTCTTTTTCTGAATTGATGCAAATGTTCTAAGAAATGATCATGAAGATGAATATACAACTATGTGATGATATTGTGAATTACTGATTATATATGTAGAACAGAACGATCGTAGAATGGAACGATCATGTGTTAAGAATGTTCATGTTTGCGATTTTTTTTAAAAATTAATTAAAAAATGATGTTGGAATTATAAATAGAAGAGAGGACTTAACAAATGATATGAATGCTGAATTATTAAACTGATATCACTTTTAGTCTCCAGTATTTTAGAGCAGCTAGGAGTAAAAATCTAAAATTGTGAAACTGTAACCCATGTCAAAGTCTGAAATATGTTCTACAACTAATTGTGGTGATGCGCTTGGAAATTTATAGCTTTTTTTGTATATATGTTATTGTTCGCAAAAAAAGAAGGAAAAAAAGTCAACTGTGATGATAAAAAACTATTTAAGCCCTCTAGCCTCCTATATTCTGGAGCAGCTAGAATGAAAAATATGAGCAGGTCGTATGGTAGCCCATTAGAAACTCTGGGATCTATCCTGTAACCACTTTTTGAAAAGTGCTTTGAAAACTGTTGCTTTTTTATTTCTTTGCTTTGTATATATGTTATACCATACAATTAAAAAAGGTTAAAAAAAGAATTAGAACCCACCAGAAAAAAAACAACAACAAAAAAACAGGATCATAAGAGGATATTATGAACAACTGTATGCCAACATATTAGAAAACTTAGATTAAATGTACAAATTCCTAGAAATACATGAAAAAACCTACACTGATCCGAGAAGAAATAGAAGACCTCAACAGACTAATTACAAGTATAGAGACTGAATCAGTCATCAAAAACCTCCCAACAAAGAAAAGTACAGAACCAAATTGGCTTCACAGGGGGAATTCTTCCAATAATTCCAAGAAAAATTAATACCAATCCCACTTAAACTCTTCTAAAATTCTGAAGGGGAGGGAACAGTACCTAAAACTCATTCTACGAGGCCTACCTCACCCTAATATCAAAGCCAGATAAAGATACTACAAAAAAGAAAAGTACAGCCCATTTTCTCTAGTGAATATAGATGCAAAACACCTCAACAAAGTAGAAGGAAATTGAATCCAACAGCACATTAAATTAAGTGTACACTATGATCAAGTAGATTTTATTCTATGTATACAGAGGCAGTTCAACACAAGAACACCAAGTAATGTACTACATGACCTCAACAAATCAAAGGGAAAAAACACACGATCATCTTGATTGATGCAGAAAAGGCATCCTTCCTTGATAAGAACAATTCATAAGACAGGAATTGAAGGAAACTTCCTCAACATGATAAAGGGCATATACGGAAAACCCACAGCTAACATAATACTCAGTGGTGAAATACTGAAAAATTTCCCTCTAAGATCTACAACAAGATGTCACCACTGTTATTCAATATTGTGCTAGGAGTTCCAGCTAGAGCAGTTAAGCAAGAAAAAAAGAAATAAAAGACATCCAAATTAGAAAAGAAGAAGCAAAATTTTCACTATTTGCAGATGATATGATCCTATATATACAGAAGGTCAAAAAATATCTATAATGAAGTTACTGGAGCTAATAAGTTCAGCAAAGTTGCAGGATACAAGATCAATACTCAAAAGTCTGTAGTGTTTCTATACACCAGTATTGAGCAATGTGAAGAGGAAATCAAGGGGAAAATACATTTACAATAAATAGCAACTAAAAGAATCAAATATCAGGCAGGCCACGGTGGCTCAGCAGGCAGGAATGCTTGCCTGCGATGCCAGAGGACCCGGGTTCGATTCCCGGTGCGTGCCCATGTAAAAAAAAAAAAAAAGAATCAAATATCTAGGAATGAATTTAACCAAGGACGTAAAGGACTTATACACAGAAAACTACAGAAGATTGCTAGAGAAATCAAAGAAGAACTAAATAGATAGAACACATGGTGTTCATGGACTAGAAGACTAAATATTGTTAAGATGTCAATTCTACCCAAATTGATTCAATGCAATCTCAACCAAACTTTCAACATCCTACTTTGCAGAAATGGAAAAGCCAACTATCAAATATATTTGGAAGGGTAAGGGGCCCCAAATAGCCAGCCAAAAAAACATCTTGAAAAAGAAGAACAAAGTTATAAGACTCATACTTCCTGACATTAAAGCATATTAGAAAGCTACAACGGTGAAAAAAAGCATGGTACTGGAACAAAATAGTTATACTGACCAATAGAATTAAATTCAGAGTTGAGAAATGGACCCTTACATCTATGGCAAATTGATACTTGAGAAGGCTGTGAAGTCCACTCAAACTGGGAAAGATTAGTCTCTTCAAAAAATGATGCTGGGGGAACAGGATATCAATATGCCAAAGAATGAAAGGGGACTCCTATCTCAAGCCTTATGCAAAAATTAACTCAAAATGGATCAAAGACCTAAACATTAGTGTCAAAACCATAAAACTTTTAGAAGAAAATATAGGGAAATACAAAATTTGTAATAGAAGTCAGTTTTCTAGATCTTACACCCAAATCACAAACACTGAAGAAATAAATAAACAAATGGGAACTCCTCAAAATTAAACACTTCTGTGCATCAAATATCTTTGTCAAGAAAGTAAAAAGTCAGCCTACACAATGGGAGAGAATATTTGGAAATGACATATCAGATAAGGGTCCAGTATCCAGAATACATAAAGAGACTATTCAACTCAATAGCAAAAAGACAAACAACTGAATTTAAAAAAAGGCAAAAGACATGAGCAGACATTCCTTAGAAGAAGAAATACAAATGGCTAAACACACATATACTGGTTTGAAAAGATGTATGTTCCCTAGAAAAGCCATGTTTTAATCTAAATGCCATTTTATAAAGCCAGAATAATCCCTATTCAACACTGTATGTTTGAATCTGTAATTAGATCATCTCCCTGGAGATGTAATCCAATCAAGAGTGGTTATTAAGAGGGAGGAGGGCTGGGGGGCATAAATGAAATCACAAAGAAAGATAGATGATAAAGATCGAGATGGTATAATCTAGGAATGCCTAGAGTGTATAATGATAGTGACTAAATGTACAAATTTAAAAATGATTTTGCATGAGGAAGAACAAAGGAATGTCATTACTGCTGGGTGCTGAAAATAGATGGTAATTAATATTTTAAAATTTCAACTTATGTGTGAGACTAAAGCAAAAAATGTTTATTTGGTACAAAATTTATATTTTGACTAGTGCATCTCCTAATATAACTTATGTAGATAGTTGGTTGAACAACATAAGTACATGGAACCTTGGGTAGGACATGAGATTTTGTTGGTTTGTCCAGAGTGATGTCCTGATGAATCGCAGAGTGATTTGATCAGTGAATTAAAAAGTATTTACAAAGTCCTCTTTGGGGAATGATGAGAATGGGGGAAATTCAACCTCCCCAAGTTGAATTCTTGATATTCTCACAAGCAGTGTGGACAACCAAACCTATAGGCTGAGCCCCCAATCTTGGGGTTTGTTCACATGAAACTTAACCCCACAAAGGATAGGTCAAGCCTACTTAAAATTAGGCCTAAAAGTCACCCCCAAGAGAACCTCTTTTGTTGCTCAGATGTGGCCTCTCTCTCCAGCCAACACAACAAGCAAACTCATCACCCTCCCCCTGTCTACATGGGACATGAATCCCAGGGGTGTGGACCTTCCTGGCAACGTGGGACAGAAATCCTAGAATGAGCTGAGACCCAGCATGAAGGGATTGAGAAAACCTTCTCAACCAAAAGGGGGAAGAGTGACAAAGTGTCAAAGGCTGAGAGATTCCAAACAGAGTCGAGAGGTTATCCTGGAGGTTATTCTTATGCATTAAGTAGATATCACCTTGTTGTTCAAGATGTAACGGAGAGGCTGGAGGGAACTGCCTGAAAATGTAGAGCTGTGTTCCAGTAGCCATGTTTCTTGATGATTGTATAACGATATAGCTTTCACAATGTGACTGTGTGATTGTGAAAACCTTGCTCCTTTTATCTACCTTGTTAACAGACGAGTAGAACATATCGAATAAAAATAAGTAATGGGGAACAAATGTTACAATAAATTTAGTTTGAAATGCTAGTGATAAATGAAAGGGAGGAGTAAGGGGTATGGTATGTATAATTTTTTTTCTGTTGTCTTTTTATTTCTTTTTCTGATTTGATGCAAATGTTCTAACAAATGATCATGATGATTAATATGCAACTATGTGATGATATTGTGAATTAGTGATTATGTATGTAGAACGGAATGAGCATATATTAAGAATGTTCGTGTTTCTTTCTTGTAATATTTTTTTTAATTAATAAAAAAAAGAAATTCCCTGATCATTCCAAAAAAATGATCATGCTGATGAATACACAACTATGTGATGATACTGTGAGCCAATGATTGTACACCATGTATAGAATCTTTGTATGTCAAGAATGTGTGTATGTTTGTTGTTTATAATAAAATACATACATATATATATATAAGTAAAATTAAACTTTAAAGCTATTTGAAGTAAATGATCTATCTACAAACCTTGGCTAAAATAAATGCAGATAACTTCAAAAGCAAAAACAAACAAAAAAAAGGAGTGGTTGTTAAGCTGGATTGGGGGAAATGTGTCTCCAGCCGTTTGGGTGGGTCTTGATTAGTTTCTGAAGTCCTTTAAAAGAAGAAACATTTTGGAGAATGAAGGAGATTCAGAGAGGGCAGAATGAAATGACATAGTCATGAGAAGCAGAGTCCACCAGCCAGCAACCTCTGGAGATGAAGAAGGAAAATGCCTCCCAGGGAGCTTCATGAAACAGGAAGCCAGGAGAAAAGGCTAGCAGATGACACCGTGTTCACCACGTGCCTTTCCAGATGAGAGAGAAACTCTGACTGTGTTTGCCATGTGCTCTTCCACTTGAGAGAGAAACCCTGAACTTCATCGGTCTTCTTGAACCAAGGTATCTTTTCCTGGATGCCTTAGATTGGACATTTCTATAGACTTGCTTTAAGTGGAACATTTTCTGTCTTAGAACTGTAAGCTAGCAACTTATTAAATTTCCCTTTTTTAATATCCATTCTGTTAGGAGACCTGGGTTTGATTCCTGGTGCCTGCCCACACAACAAAAAAAGAAAGAAAAGCCATTCTGTTTATGGTGTATTGCATTCTGGCAGCTAGCAAACTAGAACTGCACATGAAAAGATGCTCAACTTCCCTGGCTATTAGGGAAATGCAAATCAAAACCACAATGAGATATTATCTCATACCTACCAGTATAGCCATTATTAAAGAAACAGAAAACCAAAAGTGCTGGAGAGGATGTGGAGAAAGGCACACTTATCCACCGTTGGTGGGAATGTAAAATGGTACAACTGCTGTGGAAGGCAGTTTGGCAGTTCCTCAGGAAGCTAACTATAGAATTGCCAAATGATCAAGCAATACCATTATTAGGTATCTATTCAGAGGACACGAGGGCAACAACACAAACAGACATTTGCACATGAATGTTTATAGCAGCATTATTAACAACTGCCAAGAGATGGGAACAGCCCAAATGTCCATCAACAAATGAGTGGCTAAACAAGCTGTGGTATATACATATAATGGAATATTACAAAGCTATAAGACAGAATAAAGTCATGAAGCATGTTACAACGTGGATTGACCCTGAGGACAATATGCTGAGTACAATTAACCAGAAACAAAAGGACAAATACTGTATGGTCTCACTGATATGAGCTGACATTAATGAATAAATCTGGAGAATTTCAGTTGGGAACAGAGAACATCAGGAAATAGAAATAGGGTAGAGATGAGGTAATTGGAGCTGAAGGGATACAGACTGTGCAACAGGACTGACTATAAAAATTCAGAAATGGATAGCACAATACTACGTAACTGTAATATAATAATGTTAGTACGCTGAATGTGAGAATGATAGAGAGAGGAGGGCTGGGGGCACAAATGAAACCAGAAGGAAAGATAGATGATAAAGACTGAGATGGTATAATCTAGGAATGCCTAGAGTGTACAATGATAGTGACTAAATGTACAAATTTAAAAAATGTTTTTTCCTGAGGAAGAACAAAGGATTGTCAATATTACAGGGTGTAGAAAATAGATGGTCATTCATATTTTAAAACTTCAACTTCTATGTGAGACTAAAGCAAGAAATGTTTATTTGGTATAAAATTCATATTTTGACAAGTGCATTTCCTAATTTAACTTATATGGACAGTTTAATTGAACACCATAAGTACATGTAACCTTGAATAGGGCATGAGATTTTGCAGATATTTGTCCAAGTTAGTGTGATCCCCTGATAAATCCCAGAGTGATTTGAACAGTGAATAAAGAAGCATTTGCAAAGTCCACATGGGGGAATGGGGAGAATGGGGGAAAAATTCAATTTCCCCATTTGGGGAATTCCTGATAGTCTTGCAAGCAGTGGGGACAACCAAATCAACAGACCGAGCCTTGAATGTTGGGGTTTGTCCGTATAAAACTTATCCTGCAAAGGATAGGCTAAACCTACTTCAAATTAGGCCTAAGAGTCACCCCTAGAGAACCTCTTTTGTTGTTCAGATGTGGCCTCTCTCTCTCTCTCTCAGCCAACACGGTAAGTGAACTCACTGCCCTCCACCTCTCTACGAAGGACATGACTCCCAGGGGTGTAAACCTTCCTGGCAACGTGGGACAGAAATCCTACAATGAGCTGGGACTCAGCATCAACGGATTGAGAAAACCTTCTTGACCAAAAGGAGGAAGAGAGAAATAAGACAAAACAAAGAGTCAGTGGCTGAGAGATTTCAAACAGAGTTAAGAGGTTATTCTGGAGGTTATTCTCACACACTATATAGATATCCCCTTTTTAGTTCATGGTGTATTAGAGTGGCTAGAGGGAAGCATCTGAAACTGTAGAATTGTGTTCCAGTAGCCATGTTTCTTGAAGATGATTGTATAATGATGCAGCTTGCACACTGTGACCGTGTGATTATGAAAACCTTGGGTCTGATGCTCCTTTTGTCTATGCATGGACAGATGAGTAAAAAATATGGATAAGAAATAAACAAATAACAGGAAAAAAGGTTAAAATAAATTGAGTAGCTTGAAATACTAGTGGTCAATGAAAGGGAGTGGTAAGGGGTATAGCATGTATCAGTTTTTTCTTTTTTCTTTCTTTTGATGGAAAGATGCAAATGTTCAAAAAAATGATCATGGTGATGAATACACAACTATGTGGTAATACTGGGAGCCACTGATTGTAACCATGTCAAGAATGTTTGTAAATTTGCTCATTGTTTATAATAAAAATATTTCTAAAAAATAAATAACCAAGGCAGGGCAAAGGTTTAATTTTTTCCTTTCATTATTAATTCTGTCTTATTGTTTGTAATAGCAGAAAAAAAACTGGAGACCATCAAGAGTTCACTTAAAGGGGACTAAATTCTCTGGATACTGATAATAACATCTTCATAATATATTGGTAAGAGGAGAAAAATGACAAGGAACAATATATATAGTAATGCTGTTTTTTAATAAAAAGAGAAATTAAAGAAAATATGTGGTTATATATACATTCTCAACATAGATTTGTGTGTGCGTTTGTGTGTGCGTGTATGCTTGTATTTGCAAAAACTAAAAGGATAAATAAGAACTAATTTGAAATGGTTACCTATCAGGGGAGTGACAAGGTGAATGGAGACAAAGATAAAAGTAAGACTTCTCAGTGTTTTTTTAATATCGTTTTTATTTTTGAAACAGGTACAAGTACTATCTATTCAAAAATTATTTTTAAAATAGTTGATATGGGGCGGGCCACGGTGACTCAGCAGGCAGAGTTCTCACCTGTGCTTGCCCATGTTAAAAAAAAAAAAAAAAAGCTAATGTGAGAAAATACATCATTAAGTGAAACAAGCAGAATGCAAAATTATCTATGCAATATGATACCAAATTTGCTTTAAAAAATTTTTAAGAAAAATTATAGAAAAGAAATATAATAAATACTAATCTACATTGTCTTTGGGTAGTGAGGTTATAGGTGATTTGATAATTAGAAAAGGCAGCATGCTATTTTTCTTTTTGCTTTTTAAACTTAAAAATACATTAAAAAAAGTAAGACGTGCTTATTGTTAAACTCAAATAATTGGTCTTTTACATCTCACTAAAGACTGCAATATAAAAAGTACATAATTAGATGCAACCAAATACAGACAGAAGGAAAAATATTTATAGACTATGCTGAAAGGAGTTTCCTCCCTAGAATATTAAAATGTAAAATGTCAAAAAATCTACAGTCAGATACAACTCCAGGTTCCTAGTAACACACAGCACAAAATTCCCTAAAGAGGGATGAAGAACAAATCCTAGCTTTGTATCCTTATGACAGACCTCTCGTCACCCATTAATACATGGTATAAATATGCACATTGAAAATGTCAACACAGAGCCGTAGGCCAATTTATAATAGGCTAATAGGCTAAGGATGAACTAATGGGAAGAAAATAACCTCTTGGGTGACTGACAACTCATGGTTAGGACCAAAAATCTGGGAATGAACACTGGGTTGCCTTTCGGTCAAACTGCTACACAGTTGCATAATAATTACTAAGCAGGAAGGTGCCAGAAATACAGTTCCTATTTAGTTCACCTTAACCCTCCACTGAGTCTTGCAATGCTTTTACCCAATACAGAGAAGTAAAAAAGAACTGAGTTATTAATAGATTCCTTTGTCCTTTTATTTGAAAATAAACTATCTTTAAACTATCTATAATCTTATAAAGTATAGTGGAAACAGCAGCAGTCCAATTCCCAAAACCAAACAAAGCAAATCTGACCTACTGACTGCCTATAATTCAAGCAGAAGAATAAAATATAGGTCACAAACATTGTATGATTAAGAAAATGGTAGTGCAACCTGAATTTCCTATAGGAATCAAAAGAAAGAGGAAAGAAGTTCCATATGTATTAGTATCAAAACAAAAATAACACAAAACAAAACACTAAAAAACTAAGCTCAAGATTCCCAAAAGGTTGTCTATCAGTTCCCAGGGACCTACCTCAACACATCAAAAGTTCAAACAAGAGAAAACCTCTCCTTTGTATAAAGAAAAATATTTGCTCTGTTCTTTTAAAAGGAAAAAGGACTTCTCTCCTTATATGCTCTTTGCAGTCACCTGAAAAGAGATTTTACTTTGTTCTCTGAAAAGAACAAAAGGAGCTAAATCAAACTGAAGTCGGGCCTGTTGCTGAGAAGGAAGTGCCAGTCAAGTGTGTTTTTTATTCCTCTTTTTAAAAATGAGGAAGAATAAATTTCCCAATCTGTTCCTTAATCCAGACTGAGACAAAGGGTGCCAAGAATACTCTGTGATGCCATTACACAGTCTCCCAAATCAATTCTTAATCACCAAAATCCCTTAAGCAAGTAGAAACAAAAGGATATACGTGGAATATGTACATAAAACTAACACCCAGATAACATGACTAACGTCTCTAAAAAATATGCAAAGACAATTACCTTCAAAGATTTTCTGTTTAATTCTAGAACAAAATTATATTTAATAAGTATTAATAAGCAGCACCTAGACTATACCACTATCCAGTGGGAACTAAAAGTTAGATTTACAGGTTCCCCTTGCAATCTGATCATTTTATGCCAGCAATTTTACTTTACTTTCTAGTATATGGTTTGAGCAAATTACTTAATCTCTTTGAGACCTAATTTCCACCTTTGTAAAACAATAATCACAGTATCTACTTCACAGGAGTTGTTCTGAAGCTCCAATAAGAAAAGAAGTGTGGAACTGTTGAGGCTGTTGTTGAATTCTCTTTGGGGTTCACCATGGCTTCCTTTATCAAACAACAGGGCCCATCTCAAACCCTGGAGACTTCATTTACCACAGTTCCCAAGTAGCAGATTTTCAAGAAACAATCCAAAGGCTATTACCAGACAACAAAGTCAAAATTACTTGGGAAATGAAGTATATCTGCGTGTAAGAAGTAATTAAATAAGATTTGGGCTACCTCTGCACAAGCAAAGTGAATTAAAAAGCAGAAGCAACAATTTATCAGCAACCTGGCTAATAATTTAAACTCAAATGCTCCCTTCCAATAGCATTTAGTGGTGCAAAGCAAAAATTACTAGAGCTGGAAGGGGCTGTTGGGTCCCAACCCCTTGTTTGAGTATTTGTCTCTCTCCACTTCACTATAGCAATGTAGGCAAAGTTTCTCAGTTAAATCAGCCATGTTATACAGATATATGTTCTATAACATATAGAATGTAGCCCAAGGTCAAGCCTTCAAAAGAAAAAAAAATCTGTTAAATACTAAATCTAGGATCATTTGCATAAATTCTCCCAACAACTGGAAAATTAAATACAAAATGTCAGACCTTTAATTAGAGGCCTAAAAGTGGCCTGGTGGGTGGAAATCCACAGGTTTTTTTGCAATTGGCAGCTTTGCTTTCATTAATAGGATCTTCCTACAAGGCATTTCAGGACACTTGGAATAACACTATAGGAATGAAGTTTAAAATGTAACACCACGCCAGCAGCCAGATCTGCCTCTTTATAGCTCTTGCCTGACTCCTAGACTAGAAGGTATGAGCTTAGAGGTGGGTAGAGAATTTGGGACAAATAATATAGAATTGAAAATAGGCAAGACATTCTGAAGGCAAAGAAAACAGGAGGCAGAAAACCTCTAACTATTAGTATTACCTAAATTGTGCACCTATTTGTGTACAGACTAGTAAAGGATATACTAGGATATGCCGAAGTAACTGTGGTTAAATCTAGATGAATAAATTATAAATCATTTTTATTTCATTATTTTTCTTATCCATAATTTCTAAATTAGAGACAGGATTGACTAGTGGTATGTGAGTCCTATAATCAGACTGGCTGATTGCATCCCTGCTCCATCATTTTCTTGGTATGTTACTTTTGAATCGTTATTTAACCTCCCCGTACCTCAATTTCCTCACCTGTAAAATCTGACTACTAACAGTATGCATACTATCAGGTTACTATGAGGATTAAAAGAATTACTATGAAGAATTAAAATAATAGTTTAATTCTGTAATGAAGAATTAAAATTAAAATGGCAATAAGAAAACAAAATTTTAATTTCTAAAAAAAAACCTTTTCAGGACACAAATCCCTTTAGAGCAACCCAATCAGGTAAAGAAGGACCAAAGAAATTAAGTCACACAGTCAGTGGTAGACTCACAATACAAACCTAGGCGATCTGGCTCCAGAGTCTAGGTTTTTAATTACTACAGAAAACTTCCTAATGGCCTAAAATAAAACCTCCTACTACTCTCTCTCTCATTTCATGTACTACTCTCATATGTATTAGGACAATAAATGTTTTACTGCCTTACTATATCAACTGGCAATCTGCTTGCTTTATATTTGCAATGTTCACTTCCTTGGAGGTCAAGAAAAGTAGACTGCTAGTCAATAAATTTAACAATAATATTGAGGAAAAAATGAAAAATGCCTCTTACTCTTTCCTCTCCAGGATTCATTTACAAAGTTTTTGAGAGTAAAATTACTTCAAAACCTTTGACCAGAAATAGCTTTTGAGGTTGAACAAAAAAAAAAAATCAAATGAGACTATAGCATAAAATTCAGCTATGTACAAACCTACCAACTTCATCAAAACAAGACAAATCACCTATAAGAAATAGAGACAGATGCCATAGAAATTTACTTTTCTTTGGTGACTGGGATGAATCCTCAATACTTCAAAAAATACAATTAACAGTGAACATGATTGCGTATACTCTTGTCAAACATGAAATATTAGATAAGCAGACCTTAGAATAGAAAAAGGGAGTGCTCATATATTGTCCCATGGCAACTCTTTTCTCATCCACATGACAGACTCATGGGCTACTGACCTCCTGGTATAGCCAAAATTGGTTCCAAATCAGGATTCTCCTAACTGAGTTTACCTACCTGTGGTAGATAAACTGCCAGCTTCCACTTTCCTTCTTGGAAACCAGCCAAGAGGCTATAAGAAAATTCAGGCTGTCCTGCTTCAGAGAGTGACCACACAGAGGCCCTGGATAATAAGACCTCACGTGGAGAGAGAGAAGTGACATGGAAGACCATCAAGGTGCCAGACAGACATGTGAAACCTCCTGGACCTTCCGACCCAGCACAGCCACCAGCTGAATGCAGATTAATGAGTAACTTCAAATGATGCCACACAGGACAGAAGAACCATCCAGACCAGCTCAATTCCTAATCCACAGAATTGTGAGAAATAAATATTTGTTGTTTTAAGCTACAAACTTTGAGGTATATTTCTGCACAACAATAGATAACTAAAACACTACTTACCTGATCCAATGCTGATAAACATCAATAATTTTCTACAGAAAACCTACCATCTGCTCAACATTCTAATTTTTTTTTCTTAAAACAGGAAAATAAAATAAATATAGGCTACCAAAGATATCTCAAAAATGGGCGGGCCGCCGTGGCTCAGCAGGCAGAGCTCCGACCTGCCGTGCTGGAGGTCTGGAGTTCGATCCCTGGTGCCTCCTGCCCATATGCAAATTAAAAAAAAAAAAGAAAAAAAAAAGATATCCCAAAATTAGTCTTTATTTTATCATATATGTAATTCCTTGTTAAAACTCTTATGTTCAAAAATTGATTGTGCTAAAGAATACCTAGGTCATTATATAAGATTCTACAAAAGTTCCATGCACTAGGTAACTTTCCAGAAACCTACAACCTCCAGATGGGCCCCTGGACCAGATAAGTTCGGAAATGCAGAGGGGCCAGTTTCTCCAGAACATCAACTAGTTCCATCCTGCTATCTCATATTATCAACAGGCCCTTCCAACATGAAAAAGTTTGAATGGGCACAGCCCAAATACCGTTAAAGAGCAGGAGAAAGATCAAAGGTGATGGTGGAATTATACAGAGAAGGTACAGTTTAACAAATGAGTATGATTGATAAATCATTATATTGATACTTCTTTTAGCTTCTAGTATCTTAGAGCAGCTAAAAGCTAAAACTGTGGAATTGTAACCCATACCAAACTCTGAAATCTGTTCTATAACCAGCTGTTGCAATGTGCTTTGAAATTTATTGCTTTATTGTATATATGTTATTTTCACAAAAAAAGAAAAAAACTTGATTGTGATGATAAATGCACAGCTATATGATGATACTGTGAACCATTGAGTATATACTTTGGCTGATTACATGGTATGCGAATATATAAGATATATCAATAAAAATAAATAATTTTTAAAAACTGTGGTGGTGAATGCATAAATATATGATGATACTGTCAACCACTGATTGTACAATTTGGATGATTATACGGTATATAAATATATCTCAATAAACTTGCATTAAAAAATAAATAACTCTTTCTTCCTCACTAGACTATAACTCTGTGAGGGCAAAACCTTTCTATCACAGACCCAGGACCTTGGCACAGTGCCGAGCACAGAACAAAATGAATATGTGCAAGTATTCATATTCAGAGCTATCAGGAAAACCCAAAATAACCCCACAACTCCCATAACCTGCAATATCTAGAATCCCCCAACAAAAAAAACACAAAAAGTTGTGGTCAATTATTGGGTGGTGCTAATGAGTTCAAGTTTCTACAAGTCAGATAGTTTTAAAAAGAGAAAACTTTGTATCATAACCAACCAAATCTCAACCAGCCATTTCATTACGCATGTCTTTAATCATTAGAGGGCCAGGCAACAGAGCATGCACAGAGCAAATCCATTACCACCACCATTACAAGAGAAAAAAATAAACTTAAAAAAAAACATGCCTCAAACACAACACATTTTTATCCTCGTATTTGAAACACAGCATGTTTAGAACAAATACTATACCTTTCAAGCTTGAGAGTGCTAGCTGTAAAAATTTCATTCTAATTTAGTCCCAGAGATGATCTTGCAATCTGAGGGAAGAGGTGTGTAAGTACAGGCCACAACAAGTGTCACATGATTTAATGGGTAAAGATAAGACTAAGCGGTAAGAAGCTTCAATGTCTGATTTTTACCACTGGGTTATTATACAACCTTGAGAAATCACACTTTAGCTGAAGTTCAGGTTTCTTACATGTAAACTGGAAGTAATAATACCCTCTTTCTATCTTAAAGGAATAAAGTCCTTGGGGTATCATAGAAGAAATGGGTCACTGAAATTCAAAGCAGGATAACTACTTTTTAAAGTAGAGCCAAGTCAGGAGCCAATAGAAACCAGAGTATACAATAAATAAAGGAGTTTTCACCAAGAAGTGTGGCACCTACAGTTCTGGATGGAAAAGAGAAAAAATGCAAAGGAAACTATAGTGGCTATAAAGCAGAATCAAAGAGTACCTCTAATCAATCACCAGATAAACTGAAAACAAATAATGAAGTGACAGAACGAAAGCCAATATAATTAAAAATACATAGTTGCTTTGTAAGAAGTTGAAAGCCCAGAAATAAAATGTTAGTAAATAGAACATGCACCTTAACTGCAGACATGAATAACATTTATGTTCAGAATTACAAATTTTCTAAAACATAATTTGTCTGTATCTAGAAAGTCAGATTAAGATGTAATACTGAATCGAGTACTGGTACAAAGGTGGCCAGACCAAATTTAATAAGAGAGAAGCAAACAATGTAACTTCTATATTGTTCTCCTCTCTACCACCACCCACAAGAGTTTATCTATAAAAAAACTCAGAATAAAGCAGACCTCTGTAGTATATTTCATGAATGGACTAACTACTTTTAAAAATGCTTCAAAGATACAAATGAAATAAACTCTAATTACTGTTATAACAACAACAATAATAATAAGTAAAAAAGACATAACGGTGGTGCAACAGTGGCTCAGTGGCAGAATTCTCACCTGCCATGCCTGAGACCCGGGTTTGATTCCCAGAGCCTGCCCATGCCAAAAAAAAAAAAAAAGACATCACCTTTTCTGCCATAGACTTTGCTCACAGGGCTTCCTAAAGTAACTCACAATGATGTAGCTTAATGTTTGAACACAAGAAAGCTTTTACTCAAAAACAAAGTGTGATCAAAACTGGAAATAGAAAGCCATAAGATCCAAATTTGAGAAGACCATCTTCCTTACCCTCACTTGCCTGAGAAGGATGAAGTGAAAAGACCTGAAATTTTATCTGCAAACTATTCTGGGAAAACAGTGCTCTGAGAACACAAGAATCACTGAAAACTCAAGGAAGTAAAGGAAGAAACCACTGAACAAGGAAACTGAAGCTCAATCTTTGTGTCTCAAGCCATTAAAAGAATCAAGAAGATCAGGAAGGCTACCTTTAAATGCAAAGAAATGGCAAAAGACATTCTAATAGCAAGCAAAGAACAGTAATTTTTGATGGGAGAAATTTCACAGAAGCAAAAACAGCTTAACCTCAGAAATGGGAACTGAAACTTGCTGCCTCAGACACAGGCCTAATGACTTTGGAACAATATACCTTTCATCCACTAACAATACTAGGAGACTGAAGTAGAGCCGATTTCAAATGACAAATTACGAAGGATAACATCGTTCTGTTTTCTTCAGTGTCTGGGAGCAAGAGCGTGCAGCTCTCTTCCCTATGCACCAGTGCCACACTGTCCCCAGCACCCCCTGGAAGCCCTGAGTAACAGCACCAGTGCTGTGAAAATCTTTGCAAACATTAACCCAGGAATACGCACAAGCCCTAGGACAGATGAGATTACTCACCAGATAAGAAAAATAAAACCCGGAAGAGGTTAAGAAATTCATCTAGGCTCACAAGATGAGTCAGTAGCCAAAGTAGGATTTGAATTCAGGCTTTTCCTCCGAATAGTATCAGAGCTTGATTCCTAGTCCTTGGCTCAGCAAACACAGTGTTCAGTGTTTTCCACGCTTAGAGTCAACCCAGGCCAGGTTCCTGGCTGACTAGAATAGGGAAAATAAATTTTCCCTCAAGGCTTCAGGAAAGGGAGAAGTCAAATTATTAAATGCAGAGCTCAAAGGTCCAGATACCCCTCCATCTTGCCAATCACGTTTCTTAGCCAATCAAAATAAAACACTGGATTTAAGAACCTAGTGATTTTAAGCTCACTAGAAGATGGATTCCATTTCCCCCGTTTTCCAAATATAGAACACTTAAGGGGGAAGGGATAGAAAAGCCATGACAGACGGCCAACAGGCATTTACTGAACATCTACCACTTCCTCATGCCCTCAGCAGTGTTCTAGGCACTGAGGATACCACAGTGAAAAAGGACATTCCTGCTTTCACAAAGCCTGTGTGACTGTTTACATTAGTAAATGTTAACAATACTTCCAAGTTCTGATAAATGCTAGGGGGGGAATAAAACATGAAGATATAGGTAGAACATGATGTGAAAGAAATACTTTTCACCTAGCCTGGCCAGAGAGAGCTTCTCCAAGATGACGCTTGAGTTTAGACTTGCATCTTGAGGTGGAAGCCTTGAGAAAAGAACTGGGTGAAAAATTATTCTGACGAGAAAGAATAGCAAGTACTAAGGCCCCTGGCAGGTAATTCTATTGTTTGATGACCAGAAATAAAGGTCACTGTGGCTAGAGCACAGCTAATAAAAGACCAAAGAGAGAGACAGATGGGTGACAGAAAGCCATGGTAAGGAATTTGGATTTTATTAAGTGTAATGGATTGTTTTTGGAGGATTTTAACCAGGGAAATGACAAGATGATAGAAATATGGACCAGGATATAGCAATGCAGGAGGTGATAGGTAGTCAAATTCATTCAGGACATATTTTGGAGAAACAGCCAACAATACAGATGCACTATATTTAGGACAAAAGAGAAAGAGGAATTAAGAGTGATTCCTAGGTTTTTGGCCTAAGCCCCCAGTGGATGGTGGGGACATTTATTGAGATGGGTCTCACTTCTTGGGGGAAGTTAGGATGGGTGGATTAAAGAGGGAAATTAATAGGATCACTTCTTATTTTGCTATGACTATGAGCCTTAGAAAATATTAAATTCTGGAGAAACGTAAATATTTTCATACAAATTAATAGGATAAGAAATATAATCTACATTACTTCCTATTCTTAAATAATTACATATATAAACAATAAATTTGAGATAACATTCAAAGAAAGAATCTTTATAATTTATCAGTAATCTTAAAGCCTCCTACATACCTGGCAGAAAGTATAACTCCCATTAATTATTCACCAACTGATTGCAAGTGGTAGAATATAATACAGATTTAGACACTGCTTTTCTCTAACATCCAGTTGCTACACAGCTGGCAACTAAGCACTTTTCCACATATTATCTCATTTATTCCTTACAATAATGCTGCAAAGATAGATACTATCATCATCCCCATTTGGGAGATCATCTGGGGCTTATAGACATTAAGTGCCCAAGTAAAACAGAGATTCCAAATCAGATCTACTGCCAAAGCTTATGCTCAAATCACTGTACAATACTGCTTCTATAAGATAGTCATTAAACCTTAGATAGAGAAAAAAAATAAAGCCCCTCTTCATGTCCTCATACCTAGAAGGTCATAACTATAATAATTTGATGAGAATAAATGAAGGAATAAATACAAATTAATTTGTGTCAGGACACAGCGACTCATGCTATAACCTTTGGCAAGTCCCATGACATCTACTTCTCACCCTACCTTTATATAGAGAAGCTAACCTCACTGGAGGTTACTTGCCCCATTACTTGACTCACAGGGGTTTGTGGGTGTTAATTAATATTTGTAACATACACACAGATCATCAAATGAAAAATTACAGCATTGTGAGGATTGTTCTGATGCTAGAGCAGAGCAGAAATCAAGATGAATAGGTTATGTGCGCAAAGAATGTTAAAGTCTGGGTACTTTAAAAGGGAACCATTTAATTAGATATTTTTCCATTAAATGTCCCTTTAATTTTTTTTGTAAAGCAATACACAGTATATGACCCAGTAATTGCACCCTTGGGTATTTGGCCCAGAGAAATGAAAACTTATGCTCACACAAAAACATGTACACAAATGTTCATAGGTACTTTATTCATAATAGTTAATAACTGAAAAAAATTCAGATGTCCTTCAGGGATAAATGATTAAACAAAGAAAGGTATGTGTGAACCACAGAATATTTCTCAGTAATTAAAAAGGAAAGAACTACTGATATACACAACTTGGGTGAATCTCAAGGAAATTATGTTTAGTGAAAAAGACCAAGCCAAAATGTTACATACATTATATGATTCAATTTACATATCACTCTTGAAATGACAAGGGCAGAACAGATTAATGGTTGCCAGGGGTTACTGAAAGCAGTAACCTTAAGCTAGGAGGGTAGGAAGGGTTAGGCAACTGTGCACGATTCTCTGGGCAAAGCTTAATTGCAATTCACTGCAATGTCTGGTCATTATCATTTGGGGAGAGGTGGTTGGCTATGAAAGGACACCAGGTAATCACAGAAATGTTCTGTATCTTGACTTGTATCTTAACTGTATCAATGTCAACATCCTAGTAGTGTAAGTGTACTGTTGTTTTGCAAGATGTCACCACTGAGGGAAACTGGGTAGAGTACATGGAATATCTCCATTATTTTTTACAGCTGCACTGAATCTATAGTTATCTTAAAATTAAAAAGACATGTTTTGGGACTGCTGACTTTGATATTAATACATGATGCCCAATGGATGGCGGTAGCTACAGGATATATGACTGAAAAGTAGAATGGCAAGCTGTGGTATATATATTATGACAGCATATTGTGCTGTTACAGAAAGGAATGACGTTGTGAGGCATGCAATGTTGTGAATGAACATGTGGGACACTATGTGATGCAAAATAATCCAGAAACCAAACAGCAAATATTGTATGGGCTTGTTCTAGTTTGCTAGCTACTGGAATGCAATATACCAGAAACAGAATGGCTTTTAAAAGGGGAATTTAATAAGTTGCTCATTTATAGTTCTAAGGCTGAGAAAATGTCCCAGTTAAAGCAAGTCTATAGAGATGTCCAATCAAAGGCATCCAGGGAAAGATACTTTGGTTCAACAAGGCCGATGAAGTTCAGGGTTACTCTCTCAAGTAAGAAGGCACATGGCGAACACAGTCACAGTTTCTCTCTCATCTGGAAAGGCACATGGTGAACATGGTCAGGGTTCCTCTCCCATCTGGAGGGGCACATGGCAGACACAGCGTCATCTGCTAGCTTCTTCTCCTGGCTTCCTGTTTCAGCTCCTCACGAGACATTTTCCCTCTTCATCTCCAAAGGTCGCTGGCTGGTGAACTCTGCTTCTCATGGCTATGTCATCCTGCTCTGCTCTCTCTGAATCTCTTTTATTCTCCAAAATGTTTTCTCTTTTATAGGACTCCAGAAACTTATCAAGACCCACCCAAAAGGGTGGAGACATGTCGTCACCTAATTCAGTTTAAAAACCACTCTTGATTAAACCTCATCTCCAGGGAGATGATCTGGTTACAGTTTCAAACATACAGTATTGAATAGGGATTATTCTGCCTTTATGAAATGAGATTTTGATTAAAACATGGCTTTTCTAGGTGACATACATCATTTCAAACCAGCACAGGGCTCATTTTGAAAATATTTACAAGAAAATTGGGGTCTAGATTGTACACTCTTAAAGCAGTCACATGAGGTCTGGCGCTCTAATTGTTATTTCTAGATTTTGAGAGGTTGTGCTATATATGTATAACCAGGTATTTGCCTGGAACTTTGGGTGCCTGTGTGACATCTAAGACTCAAAGCAGGACTTCTGCAGATCTGAAAGACAGCACTGCCACATACAACTGCTAAAGAAATTGAAAAACAGATCAGGCTTCAATTAGAGATAATAACGAAGCTGATCAGGTCAGGACTAAGGTAAATCAGAATATAGGGATAAGGAGGCTATTGCCTGTATTTTAGAACTTCACCTACTCTATGCGGTGAAGTTTCTATAGGACACAATCTAACTCAACCTGTCTGGATCGATCATTTAAAGAATCCAAATGCATGGAACCCAGAATGGAAATGAAGGTTTGTAATTATGTACAGCTTAATGTAATGCCTGGATAAATCCCAGAGTATATTAAGCAGATAACCAAAAAGTATTGGCAAAGTACCTAGAGAAAAGGGAGAAAATATATGGCACTGTTAAACTTTACCACCAGGAAAATCCCTGATACTGTCTTAAATGTTAGGGACTCCCAAGTCAACAGGCCAAGCCCTTTATATTAAGGCTTGCTCTTGTGAAACTTATTTGAGGCAGAGAAGCTAAGCCTACCTATAGTTCTGCCTAGGAGTTACTTCCAGAGGACCTCTTTTGTTGTTCAGATGGGGCCTCTCTCTCTCTAAGCCCAACTCTGCAAGTAAAATCATTACCCTCCCCCCTACATGGAATATGACATCCAGAGGTGAAAGTCTCCCTGGCAATGTGGGTTATGACTTCCAGGAATGAGCCTGGCTCTGGCATCATGGGATCGACAATGCCTTCCTGACCAAAAGGGGGAACAGAATTATAACAAATAAGGTATTGAGAGAGTTCAAATGAGTCAAGAGGCTATTCTGGAGGCTAGACTAACACAAGCTTCAGCTAGATATTGCCATTTATCGTGGTCTGCCAAACCCCAACCAAAGCCATCCCTGCCAACCCTAAAGAACGCCTAGGGCTTTATCTGAAATTCTACAAAACTTCCATGGACTATGATTACTTTCCAGAAACCTACAACATCCAGATGGGTTCCTAGGCCAGAGAAGTCCTGAAACCCAGAGGGGCAGCCTCTCCAGAATATCAACTAGTTCCATCTCCCTACCCAATATTATTGACAGTTCCTTCCAACATGTAAAAGTTAGAATGGCCATAGCCCAAATACCCCTACAGATTGAAAGAAAGATCAAAGGAAAAGGTGGAATTATAACAAGAAAAAAATAGGATTTAACAAATGGGTATGAATCATTATACTGATACTTCTTTTAGTCTCCAGTGTCTTGGAAGAGCTAGAAGGAAAAATAATGTATACCAAATTCTGAAACTTGTGGAACTATAACCTATACCAAATTCTGAAATCTTTTCTATAACTAATTGTTGCTATGTGCTTTGAAATTTATTGTTTTTGGTATATATGTTATATTTTTCACAATAAAAAAAATAATAATAGAAAGTAAATGGCCCAGCGGCCAAGAATGCTTGCCTGCGATGCCAGAGGACCTGAGTTCGATTCCCAGTGCCTACCCATGTAAAAAAAAAGAAAGTAAATGGCCCAGGAGAAGTCAAAAGGACCCACAGGAGTTAAGAGAGCCATTTTGAAACCAGAATCCAGGAAAAGAACCAGCAAAAACCTACAAAATTCAAGTATTTATGTGACACCTGAGACTCAGAATTAGAGCTCTGAAGCTATTAAAGTCAGCAGTACCCAATACAGGAACTGCCTAAAAAGTTGAAAAAGTGATCAGACTGAACAGAGATATGAAGGAAGCTGATCTGGATAGGACTAAGGTATATCAGAATATAGGGTAAAGGGTGATATCTATATTTTAAAACATCAACTTCTGTGTGAGACTAAAGGGAAAGATGTTTATTGGGTGCAAAATTTTTATTTTGGGTAGTGTATTTCCTAATTTAACTTGTATGGTAGGTTTAGTTGAACACCATAAGTACATGGAATCTTGAATAGGGCATGAGATTTTATTGGTTTGTCCAGGTTAGTGTGATGTTCTGTTAAATTCCAGAGTAATCTGGGCAGTGGATAAAGAAGTATTTGCAAAGCCCCCTTGGGGAATGAGGAGAAAGGAGGAACTATTCAACTTTCCCATTTGGAGAATTTTTGCTATTTTCACAAGCAGTGAGTGAGAACAACCAAATCAAAAGGCCAAGCCCTTGATCTTGGGGTTCGCCCCTATGAAACTTATTCCTGAAAAGGACAGGCTAAGCCTACTTAAAATTAGACCTAAGAGTCTCTCAGAGAACCTCTTTTGTTGCTCACATGTGGCCTCTCTCTCTAATCCAACTTGACAGGTAAACTCACTGCCCTCCCTCCTAAGGGGTACACGACTCCCAAGGGTGTAAATCTCCCTGGCAATGTGGGACAGAAATCCCAGGATGAGCTGGCACCCAGCATTAAGGGACTGAGAAAACCTTCTTGACCAAAAAGGGGAAGAGAGAAATGAGACAAAGTGTCATTGGCTGAGAGATTTCAAACAGAGTTGAGAGGTTATCCTGGAGGTTATTCTTACACATTATATAGATATCCTTTTTTAGTATATGGTGTTTTGGAGTAGCTGGAGGGAAGTACCTGAAATTGTTGAGCTGTGTTCCAGTAGCCTTGATTTCTTAACATGACTGCATATAGATTTAACATTTACAATATGACTGTGCAATTGTGAAAAAATCTTGTTTTTGATGCTTCTTTTACCCAGGGTATGGAAAGATGGGTAAAAAAAAATATGGATAAATAAATCAATAAATAAGAGGGGGAACAAAGGGTAAAATAAATACTAGTGGTCCATGAGAGGGAGGGGTAAGGTGTATGGAATGTACGAGTTTTTTCTTTTTTCTTTTTAGTTTTTTTTTCAGAGTGATGCAAATGTTATAAAAAAATGATCATGGTGATGAATACAGAACTAGGTAATGATACTGTGAGCCACTGACTGTACACAATGTATGGACTGTATGTGTGTGAAGATTTCTCAATAAAAATATTTAAAACAATAAACAATAAAAAATAATAATAAAAAAAAAGAACCAGCAAACGTTGCCATGGTGCCTTCCCATGTGACGAAGGAACTCTGATGTCAGCAGCCTTTCTTCAGTGAAAGAGTTCTTTGTGAGAGGATAAAAAGACAGTAAAAGCACAGGGAGCTGAGAGATGTTTAGAGAGAGAAAGAAAATACCCCAGGAGAAGCAAGAAGGACCCACAGAAACTAAGAGAGCCATTTTTGAAACCAGAGCCCAGGAGACAAGGACCAGCAAAAGTCACCATGTGCCCTTCCATGTGACAGAGGAACCCCAGACGCCATTAGCCTTTCCTCAAAAAAGGTATCTCACTTTTGATGCCTTAATTTAGACATTTTCATGGCCTTTGAACTGTAAAGGTGTAATCTAATAAATCCCCTGTGAAGAATCCAAAATAATAATAATAATAAAATAAAAATTTTAAAAAGACATGTTCTTGGGTGGGCCACGGTGGCTCAGCAGACAGAGTTCTCGCCTGCCATGCCAGAGGAGATGCCGGGTTCGATTCCCGGTGCCTGCCCATGCAAAGAAAAAAAAAAGACATGTTCTTACAACAAAAAAATAATAGTAGTCTGTGGAAATCTCCCTCACACCCCTTCCCAATCCTACCTTCTAAAGATAAGCATACAAACTCACTGCTCATACAAACATGTATATACAAAATAGTTTGGGTTTTTTTTGTATCAGAATGGGATTGTTTATATACCACATATTACCCTACAATTCAACCTTTTCCACCTATCATTACATCAAAGAGAACTAATTTTTTCTTTTAAGTGCCAAGCAAGATGGCCCATACAGAATATGTTCTGACTGGGGTACACCTGGAAGATGTTTACCATGCTAATGTAGGATAGCTGAGTCAGCCACATTCAGTAAGCATAGAAGAGACAGAATGCAATACAGAATTAGCATTCTAAAGAGGTATGCAAAAAATGCAGGTCTTCAGCAGCTACTTGAGGATACCCAAGCTGCTACACACCTCCCTACCAGGCCTCATCCACAGGCTCTAAGAGGAAGAAATGCTAAGTGATTTCTTTTCAGCAGAAAATTGTGAGGGAGAATAATTATTCCATGTACTCGTGGCATAACAAACAAACATTTCTGAAAATATATTCCTTTTTCAGAGGAAGTGCAAAATGTAATAAGTCAAAAACTATCCATCTCCATTACAGCCAATCCTAAAGATTACCTAGGACATTATATAAGATTCCACAAGGGTTCCAGGCACTAGGGTAGCTTGCCAGAAACCTACAACTTCCAGATGGGTCCCTGGTCCAGATAAGTTCTGAAACCTAGCCCACCCTCTCCAGAACATCAGAGAGTTCCATCTCCCTACCCCATATTAGTGACAGACCCTTCCAATATAAAAAAAACTAGAATTGCCATAGCCCAAACAACCCCAAAAAGAGGGATGGAAAGATCAAAAGTGATGGTGGAATTATACATAGAAGAGAGGACTTAACAAATGAATATGTTAATGCTGAATCATTAAATTGATATCTCTTTTAGTCTCCAGTGTTTTAGAGCAGCTAGAAGTAAAAACCTAAAATTGTGAAATTGTAACCCATGTCAAAGTTTGAAATATGTTCTACAACTAATAGTGGTGCTGTGCTTTGAAATTTATAGCTTTTTTGTATATATGTTATTGTTCACAAAAAAAAAAAAAGAGGGAAAAAAGTCAACTGTGATGATAAAAAAGTATTTAAGTCCTCTAGCCTCCTATACTCTGGAGCAGTGCAAAGGAAAAATATGAAAGGATCATATGGTAACCCATGACATACTCTGGGATCTATCCTGTAACCACTTTTTTGAAGAGTGCTTTGAAAACTATTGCTTTTTTATTTCTTTGCTTTGTATATATGTTATACTATACAATAAAAAAAAAGCTAAAAAAAAACAACAACACAAAAAGTTAGAATAGGCATAGCCCAAATATCATGAGAAAGATCAGAGGCGATGGTGGAGTTATAGAGAGAAAGTTGGGTTTAACAAATGAGTGCTGAATCATTTTACTGATATTTCTTTTAGTCTCCAGTACCTTTGAGCAGCTAGAAATAAAAACCTAATATTGAGGAATTATAACTCATACCAAACTGTGAAATCTGTTCTACAACTATTTGTTGTGATGTACTTTGAAATGTATTGCTTTTAGGTATATATGTTATTTAAAGAGAAGGAGTATAACAAAGAAGATAGGATTTAACAAATGAGTATAACTGCTAAATCAGTATATTGACATTTCTGTCTCTAGTGTCTTGGAGGTGCTAGAAGGAAAAACCTGAAATTGTGGAACTGCAACCCATATCAAACTGTGAAATTTGTTCCATAAGTACTTGTTAAAATGTATGTTGAAATTTATTGCTTTTTTGTATATATTTCACAATAAAAAAAGTTTAAAAAATCTATCCATCTGCAATAACAGCTATTACTACTGCTATTGTAGTGACAAAGATAGAGAAGTGAAAACAAACAAAAAACAAAACAAAAAACAAAGTGTAGATGAGTAAGCGTTTCAGATCTCTAACCTCAAAGAATGGGGAGTCTGCAACTATAATATGCTGTAACTCTAACTATGGACTGAAATGTGACAAGTGTTACCCTCCAGGAAGGAGGACAAAGTGCTATGATCTATGAATCCAGATATCCTCCCAAAAGCAAACAATAATTCTAATATCAGCTTTCTTAAAACTGTTCTAGCTTCAATACTGCTCCGATACTCTACAAATCACATTTTACTTTTTGATTCCTGGGCAAAAGGTCCACAATGTATGCCTATACAAAACACTGCACTAGACATGCTCAGTAAGTATGAACCAAGGCTTGCCAGTTCATCAGCATAAAGCTCCTCCCCTAAAAACAACGCTGCAATTTTAGAGAATCCTGGCAATGAAAACAGTC
Organism: Myrmecophaga tridactyla; assembly: GCA_004026745.1. NCBI lineage: Eukaryota > Metazoa > Chordata > Mammalia > Pilosa > Myrmecophagidae > Myrmecophaga > Myrmecophaga tridactyla. The sequence continues at coordinate 30,856 of PVIY010021129.1, forward strand.
TCTAATCTTTGCTGATAAGTCATAGTTGTATAGACTTAAAAGTGATTTAGTAGAATGCTCGCTTTCCATGCAGTCCTGGGTTTGATTCCAGGACCATGCACCGCCACGCGCCCCCCCCCCACCAAAAAAAAGTGATTTAGACATCATTTTGAACAGAAAATCTAGAAAAGTTAAACTTACTTGTCCATTGTTCCAAGACTCACATTGTTCCAAGACTCAAGAACCCAGGTCTCTTAACTCACCATATGGGCTTCTATTTCACTGATGCTTCTTTCTTGTTAGTCCAATGATAATCAACTTAATGAAGTCCAGGTTTTCTCATTTCATCAATGACAGATGCTTTCGTGAATAAATAATCAGAGCAGTTTAAAAACTAAGTTTATCAGAAACAAATATACTAAGCATTCACTACAAGGTTAATAAAGTAGGTAAAGGACTGCCAGTACCTGATATGACAGAAGCTCTTTAGGCATTTTGGAGGGAAATGTCAACATACTCTAAAAATTTGCCACCAACAACATCAACATTTGGGGACAACCAAATCAATAGGCTGAGCCCTCAATCTTGGGGTTTGTTCATATGAAATTTATCCCCACAAAGGATAGGCTAAGCTTACTTAAAATTAGGTTAGGCCTAAGAGTCACCCCCAGAGAACCTCTCTTGTTGCTCAGATGTGGTCTATCTCTTTCTCAGCCAACATGGCAAGCAAATTCACTGCTCTCCCCCTCTCTACGAGGGACATGATTCCCAGATGTGTAAACCTTCCTGGCAACTTCAGACAGAAATCCTAGAATGAGCTGCGACTCAGCATCAAGGGATTGAGAAAACCTTCTCAACCAAAAGAGGGAAGAGAGAAATGAGACAAAATAAAGTATCAGTGACTGAGAGATTTCAAACAGAGTTGAAAGATTATCCTGGAGGTTATTCTTATGCATTTTATAGATATCCCCTTTTTAGTTTAAGGTGTATTAGACAGGCTAGAGGGAAGTGCCTGAAATTGTAGAGGTGTGTTCCAGTACCCATGTTTCTTGAAGATGAATGTATAATGATATAGCTTTCACAGCGTGACTATGTGACTGTGAAAACCTTGTGTCTGATGCTCCTTTCATCTAAGATATTGACAGATGAGTAAAAAATATGGATTAAAAATAAAGAGATAATAGGGGGAACAAATGTTAAAATAAATTGAGTAGACTGAAATACTAGTGAACAAAGAAAGGGAGTGGTAAGGGGTATAGAAAAAAAATAGGGGGAACAAAGGTTAAAATATATTGAGTAGATGGAAATACTCGTGGTCAATGAGAGGGAGGGGGAAGGGGTATGGTACGTCTGAGTTTTTTCTTTTTATTTCTTTTTCTGAAGTGATGCAAATGTTCTAAAAAGTGATCATGGTGATGAATATACTAATATATGATGATATTGTGAGCCATTGATTGTACACCATGCACAGAATGTATGTTAAGAATGTTCATGTTTGTGTGTTGTTTTGGTTTGATAATAAAAAATAAATTAAAAAAACAAATAAAAACTATTTTTAAAAAATCATCATTTAACAATAGCTAAGTGTCTACTAAGAGCCAGGCAGTTTACATATTATTTCTGATAATTTACAACTACTCTTGAAAGGTAGGTGTTATGACCCCCATTTTACATTTGCAGACACTCAGTCTGGAGAATTAAAGTGTTCCCAAAGCCCACAGCTACCTAAAGGATGACCTAGGATTCAAACTCACAGACTATTTTTCTACTATACCACACTGCCTACAGACAGAATAATTGCACTGCATGTGTAGCTGAGACATCAAGTCGCTTTCAACTTTGACAAAATTCCATGATTTGTAGTAATGTAATTTAGCCATCTGTGCTGGTTTGAAAGGATATATGCCCCCTAAGAAAAGCCATGTTTTAATATAAATCCCATTTCATAAAGGTAGAATAATTTCTATTCAATACTGTACGTTTGAAACTGTAATCAGATCATCTCCCTGGATGATGTGATTTAGTCAAGAGTGGTTGTTAAATTGGATTAGGTGATGACATGTCTCCACCCATTTGGGTGGATCTTGATTGGTTTATTGGAGTCCAATAAAAGAGGAAATATTTTGGAGAATGAGAGATTCGGAGAGAGCAATACTACGAAGCAGAGAGTCCATCAGCCAGCGACCTTTGGAGATGAAGGAAAATGCCTCCCGGGGAGCTTCATAAAAGCGGAACCCAGGAGAGAAAGCTAGAAGATGAAGCTGTATTCGCCATGTACCCTTCCAGCTGGGAGAGAAGCCCTGACTGTGTTTGCCATGTGCCTTCTCACTTGAGAGAGAAACCCTGAACTTCATCGGCCTTCTTGAACCAAGGTATCTTTCCCTGGATGCCTTAGATTGGACATTTCTATAAACTTGTTTTAATTGGGGCATTTTCTTGGCCTTAGAACTGTAAACTAGCAACTTATTAAATTCCGCCTGTTAAAAGCCGTTCCACTTCTGGTATATTGCATCCTGGTAGCTAGCAAACTAGAACACCATCTTTCCAATATTCAGGTTAGTTTAATGAATTTTCTTTCATTATTCTTCAGATTAGTAGTTTTCCAGGTGTTTTGTTATTGTTTTAAGCAGCAAACCCCTTTCCCCATTGAAATAGTACATAAAAACAACAAAAAATTAAAAAAAAAATAGAAATAAAGCTGCTGTTGTTTAAGCAGGGGGGGAGAACAAAAGCTCTCCCTTACTCTCATGGCCACTCATTAGGCACCTCCAAAAAATCCAGTTTGAAAAACACTAGCTTAAAACAAGACTTTGACTTCTCCATCTCAGCTCTGCCATCTACCAGCACTATAACCTTTGGCAAGAAACAACGTCTCACTTTGTCTTGTACTATACAATAGATTCCACCGTCTACTATATAGGTTTGTTATCACTACTAAATGGAAGAACAAATATAAAATTCCCAGTGCATGTTTAGCATTCAAAAGTTAGCTTTCCTTGTAAAATGGTACAGCTGCTGAGGAGGACAGTTTGGTGGTTCCTTAGGAGGCTAATATAGAGTTGCATTAAGACCCGGCTATCCAGCTCCTTGGGATATACCCGGAAGATCTGAGAGCAGGGACATGAACAGACATTTGCACGCCCATGTTCACAGTGGCATTAGTCACAACTGTGAAAAGATGAAAACAACCCAAATGCCCAAAAACAGATAAATGGATAAGCAAAATGCGGTATATACAAATGATGGAATATTATTCATCGGTAAGAAGCAAAGGAGTCCTGAAACTTATGACATTATGGATGAACCTTGAGGACATTATGTTAAGTGCAATAAGTCAGACACAAAAGGACAAATATTTTATGATCTCACTGATATGAACTAATTATAATTTATAAACTCATAGACATAAAATACAGGTCACCACCTTCCTGGCAACATGGGACAGAAATCCTAGAAAGAGCTGGGACTCAGCATCAAGGGATTGAGAAAATCTTCTTTGCCAAAAGGGGGAAGACAGAAATGAGACAAAACAAAGTGTCAATGGCTAAGAGATTCCAAACAGAGTGGAGAGGTTATCCTGGAGGTTAGTCTTATGCATTAAATAGATATCACCTGTTTAGTTAAGGTGTAATGGAGAGGCTGGGGGGAACTGCCTGAAAATATGGAGCTGTGCTCCAGTGGCCATGTTTCTTGAAGAAAATTGTATGATGATATGGCTGTCGCAGTGTGACATTGTGGTTGTGAGAGCCTTGTGTCTGATGCTCCTTTTGTCTACCTTATCGACGGACAAGTAAAACACATGGATTAAAAATAAATGAGTAATAGAGGAAACAAACGTTAAAATAAATTTATTAGATTGAAATGCTGGTGATCAGCAAAGGGGAGGTGTAAGGGGTATGGTATATATGAATTTTTTTCTGTTTTCTTTTTATTGCTTTTTCTGAGTTGATGCAGATGTTCTAAGAAATGATCGTGATGATGAATATACAACTACGTGATCATAGTGTGAGTTACTGACTACATAACAAGAACGGAATGATCATATGATAAGAATGTTTGCATTTGTACGTGCTTATGTATCATAAATATAAAATAAATTAATTAAAAAAAAATAAGGTCACCAGGATATAGAGTGAGGCTAAAGAATGGGGAGCCAGTGCTTAATATGAGCAGAATGTTTAACTAGGGTGAACTTAAAGGTCTGAAAATGGACGCAGAGGCGACAGTAGCACGTCATTGTGAGAATAACTAACAGTGCTGAATGGTGTGTGAACACAGTGGACGGGGGAAGTTTAGAGTCATGTATTTCACCAGAAGGAAAGCAGGAGGTTACAACATGGGAATGTAGAACACAGCGAATATTGTGGTGGATAATGTCTGAGATTAACTGAACAAATATAAAGTTCTCTCATGAACTGGAGCAGATGTACAACTCCATTATAAGGAGTTAATAATAGAGGGGTATCTGAGAAAAAATATACCTACTGCTACCTATGGACTTTAGTTACCAGTAATATTTTAATACTCTTTCATTAGCAGTAACAAATGTACCATATCAACACTATGGGTCAATAATATGGGGGCATAAAGAGGATGGGAGGATTAGAATTTTCTTTTTTCTTTTTCTTTTCTGGAGTAATGAAAATGTTCTAAATTTTATCATGGGGCTGTAGGCACAACCATGTGAAGAGTCTGTTAACCAGTGATTGTATACTTCAGATAGTTTCTATGCTGTGTGAATATATCTCAGTAAAATTGCATTAAAAAATAGCCAGACAAAAGACACATTATATAGAGAGGAATAAAAATAAGGATGACAATAGATTTCTTGTCAGAAACAATAGTGAAGAAATGTCTTTAAAGTACTGAAAGATAAATATTGTCAACTGGTATTCTATACTCAACAAAAATATTTTCCAAAATCAAAGGCTGAAAAAATTTATCGACAACAGATGTATACTTCAAGACTGTTAAAGGGCGTCTCCCAGAGAGAAAGAAGGGATAGCAAATGAAAATATGGATCTATGCAAAGAACAAAGAACGCTAGAAATGGTAACTGCATGTACAAATATATGAATTTTTTCTTATCAAATATCTCTAAAATGTATATATTTTTAATTAATTAAAAAATGCTAAAACATAATAAACACATTCTTAACATGATTATTCTGTTCTACATATATAATCAGTAATTCACAATATCATCATAGTTGCATATGCATCATGATGATCATTTCTTAGAACATTTGCATCAATTCAGAAAAAGAAATAAAAAGACAACAGGAAAAAATTCATACATACCATACCCCTTACCCCTCCCTTTCATTGATCACTAGCGTTTCAATCTACTAAATTTATTTTAACATTTGTTCCCCCTAGTATTTATTTTTATTCCATATGTTTTACTTATCTGTTGATAAGGTAGATAAAAGGAGCATCAGACACATGGTTTTCACAATTACACAGTCACATTGTGAATGCTATATCATTACACAATCTTCAAGAAACATGGCTACTGGAACACAGCTCTACGTTTTCAGGCAGTTCCCTCCAGCCTCTCCATTACATCTTGAATAACAAGGTGATATCTATTTAATGCATAAGAATAACCTCCAGGATAACCTCTCGACTCTGTTTGGAATCTCTCAGCCATTGACACTTTCTTTTGTCTCATTTCGCTCTTCCCCCTTTTGGTCGAGAAGGTTTTCTCAATCCCTTAATGCTGAGTCCCAGCTCATTCTAGGATTTCTGTCCCACGTTGCCAGGAAGGTCCACATCCCTGGGAGTCATGTCCCATGTAGACAGGGGGAGGGCAGTGAGTTTGCTTGTTGTGTTGGCTGGAGAGAGAGGCCACATTTGAGCAACAAAAGAGGTTCTCCTGGGGGCGACTCTTAGGCCTAATTTTAAAGAGGCTTGACCTATCCATTGTGGGGTTAAGTTTCATATGAACAAACCCCAAGATTGGGGGCTCAGCCTATTGCTTTGGTTGTCCCCACTGCTTGTGAGACTATCAAGAATTCCCCACTTAGGGAAGTTGAATTTTCCCCCTTTCTCACCATTCCCCCAAGGAAACTTGGCAAATACTTTTTTACTCACTGTTCAAATCACTCTGGGATTTATTGGGGCACCACTCTGGACAAACCTACAAAATCTTATGCCCTACTCAAGGTTCCATGTACTTATGGTGCTCAATTAAGCTGTCCACATAAGTTACATTAGGAACTGCACTAGTCAAAATATAAATTTTGTACCAAATAAACATTTTTTGCTTTAGTCGCACATACAAGTTAAAATTTTAAAATACTGATTACCATCTATTTACAACACCCTGCAGTAATGACATTCCTTTGTTCTTCCTCATGCAAAAATGTTTTAAAATTTGTACATTTAGTCATTATCATTATACACTCTAGGCATTCCTAGATGATACCATCTCAGTCTTTATCATCTTTCTTTCTGATTTCATTTGTGCCTCCAGCTCTCCTCCCTCTATCATTCTCACATTCAGCTTCATTCAGTTAAAACATATATTTTTAAAGTTGGATTTTCTCTTTTATCCTACAATGGTACAGTGGCAATTCAAGAAAGCTCAGTAACCTAGAATGAACTGAGACTCAGCATCAAGGGATTGAGAAAACTTTCCCAACCAAAAGGGGTAAGAGTAAAATGCGACAAAGTGTCAATGGCTAAGAGATTCCAAACAGAGTCGAGAGGTTATCCTCGAGGTTATTCTTACGCATTAAGTAGATATCACCTTGTTATTCAAGATGTAATGGAGATACTGATTGTATATGTAGAATGGAATGATATCTTAATGTTCTTTTGTTAAGTTTTTTAATTAAAAAAAAAAAAAGATGTAGTGGAGAGGCTGGAGGGAACTGCCTGAAAATGCAGAGCTGTGTTCCAGTAGCCATGTTTCTTGATGACGATTGTATAGTGATATAGCTTTCACAATGTCACTGTGTGATTGTGAAAACCTTGTGTCTGATGCTCCTTTTATCTGCCTTGTCAACAGACGAGTAGAACATATGGAATAAAAATAAATCATAGGGGGTACAAACGTTAAAATAAATTTATTTTCAAATGCTAGTGATGAGTGAAAGGGAGGGTTAAGGGGTATGGTATGTATAATTCTTTTTTCTTTTCTGTTTTCGTTTTATTTTTCTGTTGTCGTTTTATTTCTTTTTCTGAATTGATGCAAATGTTCTAACAAATGATCATGATGATGAATATGCAACTATGTGATGATACTGTGAATTACTGATTATATATGTACAGCAAATGATCATAAATTAGGAATGTCTGTGTTTCTTTCTTGTAATTTTTTTGATTAATAAAAAAATTTAAAAATTAAAAAAAAAAATGTAATGGAGAGGCTGGAGGGAACTGCCTGAAAATGTAGAGCTGTGTTCCAGTAGCCATGTTTCTTGATGATGATTGTATAATGATATAGCTCTCACAATGTGACTGTGTGATTGTGAAAACCATGTGTCTGATGCTCCTTTTATCTACCTTGTCAACAGATAAGTAGAACTAATGGAATAAAAATAAATAATAAGGGGAACAAATGTTAAAATAAATTTAGTTTGAAATGCTAGGGATCATGAGAGGGAGGGGTAAGGGGTATGGTATGTATAATTTTGTTTTTGTTTTATTTCTTTTTCTGAATAGAAGCAAATGTTCCAAGAAATGATCATGATGATGAATATGCAACTATGTGATGATATTGTGAATTACTGATTATATATGTAGAACGGAATGATCAAAATAGGAATGCATTTATTTGGTGGTTTTTTTGGTACTTAAAAAATGCAAAAAAAATTAATAATAAAGTAAAAAAAGAAAAAAAGAAAGCTCAGTAAATATACTTCATGGTAATCTCAGCAGTAGGGATGTGAAGAAGTAAATGTTCCCACAGTTCAATTAAAACAAACCCAGTAAGGCCTTCATTACAAGTAGCAATGGAAACATTCCCTCCCAGCTTGGCCTCCCAATCAATCAATGATCCATCAACCCAAAGCACAATTTTGATAAACAGAAGAGATCCCTAATGTGCTATCTCAATGCACATACTGCATTGAGGTTAAGTAGGTTAGTTAATAATGGTCTGTGTACCTCAACTCTGGCATTTCCTGAGCTGACCATTTAAGCTAGCAACTTAATACAGTTTTACACCAACAGAATTTAATGTTCACTTGCCCATTTTCTGGGCTTCTATTTTCCCAGTTGCCATAAACCAAAACTATATCTATGTCATATACCCCTTCACCTAAGCAATTTTAACCTGGCTCTCGCGTAAACTAGTCATTAAGAACCCATTACCTTGATCTGCTATTGATGATGTGTTCCCATTCCTACATGTGGTACCAGAGACCAAAGCAATTTTATAGGAAAGTGATTCTCAGTTCCAATCTAAGTCCAGCCAACAACTCTCAAATCACACATTCCATGGAAACTGCAGGTGTTGGGTATGATCCCTATATGTGGAGGAAACACAATACTATTTCATACAGCCAAGGAAAGATTCACTTAAGGCATTCAACATTGATGTGCGAGCCAAGACTTAGAATGCTAAGATTATATTTCACCGGGGGACCTCGAGCAATTCACGTACCCTCTATTTATTACTTCTTCGTGAAAAAAAAGGAAAATACACTTATTAAATGCCAGAGATGCTGTTCTGATTAACCATTGAATAAATATGTCCTGGGGTTATCAGGACCTCAGCAAGCTACCTTGATCACCTCTCATATTACTAAAAAGCCCACACTTAAACCATCCCAGAAAGATAGCTACTATGTCTCTGAGGAAAACATTTCACAACCTCCTTTGGTAACATTCCAATATCTTGTATTAGGAAGCTCTTTCTAATTAATATGTAATATATAGCCTTTCTGTTACAATTAAAACACATTCCCTCTTGTCCTGTCCTCTGGAAAGAGAACATCTGTTTCACACCACCTGAACAAGTCCCTTCAAGAGGTTATAAAATATAGGAAGCCCAATTCAAACAGCTTCATGTAAATGCAGCAAGACTTTAAATGGGACACCTTCAACAAAGAACATGATCAAGAGTACTAAATTTCCAGTTTCATCACTGGCTTCCTCTGAATATGATGGGAAGTTAAAAACATGCAGATGCTGTGCTTCAATTCTCCCATCAGTAAAATGCAAATATAAAACTAGAAAATTTACAAAACTAATGGAGACAACGTTCATAAAATGCTTAGTACTTCTCAGGAAAGTTATGATATAAAAGTCTAATGGCTATTGCTTTTTGAGAATACAGACATGTTAATAATTAAAATATATAGACCATCTGTATTTCCTCCCTTCCCATTCCTTAAACCCACTTCAATCTGACTTCTGCCCCTAAATTCTTCCAATATCACTCTTACTATGATCATCAATAGTCTCTGTGTCATTAAATCCAACAAAATATAGTTGACCATTCCCTTCCTGAACTGTTGCTGTAATAACACATTCTCCTAAAAAAAGGGGAAAAAAAATCTCCTGTGTTAAATTCCTTGGAGATTGGTCCTGAACACTCTTCTCTATACTTTTTCTCTACGTGATCTCATTCATTTTCGTCAGCTGTAAAAATACCACATACATACCAATAGATTTATATCTCCAGTGTCAATTTTGAAAATCAGCTCTTTAGACACAAACTGCTTGCTTGATCTCTCTACTTGCATACTTTCACAGGCATTTCACATTTAGCATGACTAAAACCGAGGTCTTCATTTCACTCCCCAGTGCTGGTCAAAATCTGCTCTTCCTCAAATATTTCCATCTCAAAAGCTGCACTTTCATCTACCCAGATGCTCATGCTAGAAATCTGGGAAATATATTTGACACCTCCCTCTTCTCACATATCCAATCCATCATTGAGTCTTGGATGTTCTAATTCCAAAATATCTACTGAATCTGTCTACTTTTCTCCATCTCTACTGCTTACAGAGTAATCCAAATCATTGTCACCTTTTTGCCTTGGAACACTATGACCTCCTAATTAGACTTACCCCCACTTCTCTTTCCAAACCATTCCCCATGATACAGCCAGAGTAATCTCTTTAAATCGTATCATTAGATTATGACATTCATACTTAAAACCTTCAGAGGCTTGCAATTATACTTAGAATAAAAAATCAAAATCTTTGACACAACAAGGTGTTAATCAAAAGGTGGTATATGGGGAAAAAATATACTTAATGTCAACTATGGATGATAGTTAATAGTACTATTTTAATAATCTTTCATCAATTGTAACAAAGGTAACTATTGTTTAAAAAAAGAGTACAGTTACAAAAAAGTACAATCATCAATCGTAACAAATGTTCCACACCAATGGAATATTGGTGGTGGGGTGGTATATGGGAATTCTATATTTTACGCATAATTGTTCTGTAAACCCACAACTTCTCTAATGAAAAAAAAAAGCCTTGACATAGTCCTGCCTAAGTAGCCTGATCTTATATCCCTACTTTCTATCCCACACTGCTCAGTAGTCCCCGGCCATATCATTCTTATTTCAGTTTCTCAAACGCACCAAGTTCTTTCCCACCCTGGTGTTTTACACAAACCATTCCCTTTGCAAAACCCTGTCATCCTTCCAGTCTCAGCTTAAATATCACTTCTTCAGAGAAATCCTCCCCAAAGGCCCAATCTAACTCAGGGCTTAACACATTTTTCAGATATACATTTATTGGTGTAATTATTTATTTACTATCTCTCCTCTAAACTATAATCTCGATAATGGCATGGAAAATATCTGGGTTTTTTTTCACTCATCTATATAGTATAGCAGCATGGAAAACACCTATTTTTTAACTCACTTATAAGTATAGTGGTAGGAGTGTAGGAAGGTTAGAATTGTTTTAAGTAATTTAGACTCAGTATAACTCAGTGGTCAAGAGCAAGGGTTTAAGGAGCCAGTCTGTTTGGATTCAAATCCTGGTTCTGCCATTTAATAGCTGGATGACTGTGGAAAAATTATTTAACCTCTCTGTACTACAATTTCCATATCTATAAAATGGGAAGATTGGAAGATTAAGAGTACCAACATCTTAACGTTGTAATGAGAATGAAAAGAATCAATGATGCAAAACATTTAGTACAATACCTGGCACATACCTACCACAGAAGTAGGCTTTTAATAAACATTTACTCAATGGATGACTGAAAAATAAAGACTGCTATACTATCAGATATTTGTAAATGACAGAGCAAGAATATTAAAGAAAGTTAGGGAGGAAACTGTGAACAGATAGTTCTGGTCAAGATCTGAAGCAACCCATAATTTATAAATGCACAAGGCACAAGGGATAAGAGTAATAAAAAACTCTACTGGATTCTTAGTCTTTACCACTGTGTGCAAATCATGTTCTCTTCCAGAGGCTCACCCAAGGTGATCTGATAGCTACGACTTTTCCCTAAGTATCATTCTTTCCCATTCCTCTAATCTACTTCTTCCAAGTCCTCTGTGTTGGTTTGAAAGGAAGTATGCCCCCTAAGAAAAGCCATGTTTTAATGTAAGTCCCATTTCATAAAGGTAGAATAATCTCTAGTCAATACTGTATGTTTGAAACTGTAATAAGATCATCTCCCTGGGTGATGTGATTTAGTCAAGAGTGGTTGTTAAATTGGATTAGGTGACGACATGTCTCCACCCGTTTAAGTGGGTCTTGATTAGTTTCTGAAGTCTTATAAAAGAGGAAACATTTTGGAGAAAGAGATTCAGAGAGAGTGACACTACGAAGCAGAGAGTCCATGAGCCAGCAACCTTTGGAGATGAAGAAGGAAAATGCCTCCCGGGGAGCTTCATGAAACAGGAAGCCAGGAGAGTAAGCTAGCAGATGATGCTGTCTTCGCCATGTGCCCTTCAAGCTGAGAGAGAAGCCCCGACTGTGTTCGCCACGTGCCTTCTCACTTGAGGGAGAAACCCTGAACTTCATCGGCCTTCTTGAACCAAGGTATCTTTCCCTGGATGCCTTTGATTGGACTTTTCTATAAACTTGTTTTAATTCTTGGCCTTAGAACTGTAAACTAGCAACTCATTAAATTCCCCTT